>VYXH01009403.1:290766-302279 GCA_013397275.1 Burhinus bistriatus | reverse complement strand
CCCCCCCCCCCTTTTTTTTTTCCCTTCTTGAAGTGCTGTCTGTGCTACAGAAATCGGGTGCTAAAATGGGGCAGCTTTTGCCACTGACTTACTGGGGTTTTTTCGGTTAGAATGCACCTTTGTGGTGGAAACTGAAGATTTCTTCGGTATGTGTACATACACACTTTCTTTTTCTTTTGAAGCTTTATCATTCACTCTTTATTTCGTCACAGTAAATCTCTGAGAACTTGTATTGTTAAATATAATGGCACAAAACTACTTAAGATTTAAGGTGTCGGCCACTCCTTGCGCGTTCCCAATCACGCCCCTCCACCGAACGCAGGTAGCGTGGACAGCTGACTTCAGTGGGCGGCCAGGTCAGAGCTCTCTACAGAGAGCTGGTTTAAATGGTAGCGTGGTACCTGGTACAGTGCAGCTGCAAAATACCCAGGTGTGAAAAGATGCTAGATGCTGAAAGGCCGTTAGGGTAGTTTATTATGCTAGGTATGTAGAAACTAATGATTGTGTAACTCAGGTTTAGTTCTGTGAAGCCTTCTACCTCTGTGCTTCTGTGGTAACTTTTGTTCTCTCCATAGGCATCTTTAATACCATATTTAATTTTCTGTGCAGTGCTCTGACTTGCCAGTGAACTGTGAAAAGCAATACTTCGTTGAATATCATTCTGAACAAATAGAGGGTGAATGATGGCTCATTTTCTTCCAGAAAACATTCTGTCTTTTGATTATGTTTCTATAACAAGCTTTCTAAAGGCTGAAATGATAAGCACTAGTGTGAGAGTGGGACTGTGAAACCTCTGTACTTGGCTAACCACTGAAATCCTACTTGGCTTTCCCCTCATGCCCTGCACATGCACGCATACAGTCATACAGACAACACGCACGTGTGCGCACACAGACACACACGCACCTCTTAGCTGTAGTCTTGGTTTATTTTTTTCCCTCCAAGATACCTAGTATCTCTCGTTGCCATTACCTTCAGCAGGGCTTGTGGGTGGCAAGAAGTTTGAGGGTGCTTTAAAAGTACCTTCTGCTGCCATTCCATTTAAGTATTCACTGAGGGATGGCGAGTGAGGTTTTCAAAATGATTGTTTTCTCAACTGTCGCTGAACTCCATAAGGTCTTTGGGTTTTTGGCTGAGTCTTTTAGATTGCCTCACCTAAAAATGGCATTATGTTGGCAATGTTTGAATAAAAAAATAAGGATATTTTTGGTATTGTGTGTATATATAGTCAAATGTAAACTAATATAATCAAATGAGATAAGTCAGGAGTAAATTTAGTGCTAATTTAATTTTATTGTTGATGATGCTGTTCCATCTGCCGCACCTTCTGTGTAATGTTTGTTGTTTTAAAGTCCGTGACACTTTCCAGGTTGAAAACAAGTGTGATTCAAGTTGCTGCAAAGAAGATGAATCCTGCCGGGGTGAAGCTGGCCATTATAGTGCTACACGTGTAAGAATGCTCAGAACATCCAGCGTGTGACTTGCAGGGTGGGGTGGGGAGTCGTGGATGGTTCTATACATTGATTAATATTTTCTATGCTTCTTTTCTCCTTTTTGGAGCAAAAATGACTAGATTGGGATTATGGAAGATTATTACTGACAAATATGGACATCATATGCTTTTGAGAACTAAGTACACAGGAAATCACATTTTATCATCATTTCCTACATATTTACTACATTCATTGGTTGGCGTGTAGCTTCATGTGTTAATTAATCCAATTGACTTGCTGGCTGCTGCCAAAAGGGAGCCTTTTTCTCTTCTCCCCCACCGTAATCTCTGTCCTTTTCACAGAGATCTAGGAATTGGGCAGCCACAGCCTTGCTGTCCTGGCTGCGCAGCCACATCCGCGTCAGGTCTGACGAGGGGAGGAGGGACAGAAGAAGGACTGCCTTGCGCAGCAGCAGGTCTCGGCTGGATTGGAGCACATGCAGTGTAGAACCACTCATTTTCAAGCCATCATTGCAATAGCGTAGACACCATACAATCGGAGCCTGTAATATTGCAAGTTTTCATATGTTTTAGTTTCTAGTTTTGATGAATAGGTAGAATCACATAGGACACTTGCACACTTCGTCTAAAACATGTTCCAAATACACTACCGTTTGTTTTTTAATAATGCTATTTTTGTATGTGCTGTAATTCATTTTATTCCTGTCATTGTTTTTTCACCTTTGTTTAATTGCGCTGTAAAAGCTGCAGAAAGGGTAGCACGTTCTCTGCTTTAACTCTTCCTCTGTCTGTCTTTTGAGACAGCTTTTCAGAAAAATCTTGTTGCTTGCAAACATTTGCAAAGAATAAAATTGAAGTTGTTTCAAAACTGATCTTTTTTTTTTTTTTTTTTTCCTGATTGTTGGGATGGGAAGAAAGAAAATGCCTGGGTTTACAATGTGTTTTAAACCGGGTAGCTTCAAAACGTAATGTGTAAACTGAAAGAGTTCCAGCTTCAAAGAATGTGCAGGCAAGAAATAACACAGAGCCTAAGGGGTTGTCACTCCAATTAATAATCAAAATGAAACATTTGAGTCTTTCTTCTCAAACTCTTTCCTCTCTCTCATCTATGCACTTACTTGCTTTAATCCACCAGAGTAATTCTTAGCTTCAGTCCCAAGTTGTTTCCTTCTGTATTAACTTCCCAAGGTGTAAGAGCGCTGATGTTCTTTCCTGTGCCCCCTTTATCTCCAGTTTCTCCAACAACGAGGAGCAACGAGGAATACCTGAGGGCGTTTGGTAGTGGAGGTGTGGAGAAGATGCTCCTGGCGATGCTTTGAGGAAAGGCAGCGGTAGGATTTGCAGACAGGCTCGGCAAAAGCACTGGGAGGGAGGGGGGAAGCAGTGGGTGCTGGGGTGAGGCTGGCAGCCAGGGGAACTGGAGCCACTGGGGGAAAGAATTTTGAGCTGCGTAAATACCTGCTGAACCCTCGGCTTCTCCCAAGCCTGTTACTTTAACTAGACACCGTCCTAAGTTCTGTACCAAGGACAGTTTAAGCAGGAAAGAAGGGAAGTTTAGATCTAGAGGTTTTATCCACGGAGCTGACAGTTCTTGCAGGGCTGTCCTGTTGTGGTTCCACCAGCAGCACCAGGAATGCATCCCAGTAATACCTGCTTTATTCACCAGTTTTATTAGGAGAACGTTCTCTGGACTGGGTTATCAAAGAATTGCCAAGATACAGTTTTAGCTTAACTCATGGTGCCAAAATCATTACATTGCTTAAATTCAGTGTATGAAATGGGCTCAGTCCTGCTTTGGGGCTGAAAACACAATTTCATTTTTCCTATATGACCGTTTTCAAAATGTCCTGCTTGCTGCCTTGTAGCTGAGACTGTGTCCTCTATTTTATCTTTCAAGGGTGGTACAATATGTTTGGGAGCAGTGTCCAATACCCCTCTCCTGGAGGTGTTACAGAATGGGACAATGGTAATGCTTGTCTGTCCCAAACACGGTAGTGATGCAGACCAACATGGGAGTCCACTGCCTGCGGTCAAGCAGTTCTCAGTTGACTTGGGCCTACAAGAAAGCTGGAGAGGGACTTTTTGCAAAGGCATGTGGTGATAGGACATTCTATGATTCTTTGATTCTGAGAGCTTAAGATCACTGTGTGATGGCATCCACCCCTACAAACGCTTGGGTAGTATGAATTTGGGATGCTTGCCACTCCATTGGAGAAGTCCTGCCATTTTTTCTAAGCATTATGCCAGTATCACAAGGACTTTGTGACAACAGCA
The DNA here is from genome assembly GCA_013397275.1 of Burhinus bistriatus. Taxonomy (NCBI): domain Eukaryota; kingdom Metazoa; phylum Chordata; class Aves; order Charadriiformes; family Burhinidae; genus Burhinus; species Burhinus bistriatus. The sequence goes on along the minus strand of VYXH01009403.1, from coordinate 298,552 downwards.
CAGCGTTTATGATGGGCATCGCCACATTGCTGCTCCACAAAAGCCGTAGGCACGTGGCTGTGGGAAAGCCTTGGAGAAGAACAGCTTCCCAGCCTCCTGTTTCTTCTCCTATAGCTTTGCCTAGAGGTGCAATGCCTCAGCGAGGCTCTAGGAAGTGTAGTTTAGGCGACAATTATACCTTATACATTCTATATTATATATGATATATTTTATAGATTATTAATATATTTTATTTATTTAAAAATATATAGGTCCTACATTTTTTGTGTTATATATCTATAATATAATAATACCTATGCATTATATAAATTTGTTAAATATTTTTGTTAGTAGTATATATTTTATTATTACATATTATTTATTATTCTATTATATATCTAGAATATATAATATTTATACATTTTTATAGTATTTACTATGAAATATTTTCTTATCCCCGCAGTTATTTAGTTCGATGAAGCTGAGGAGCTATAGACAGATCGATAGGGAGATCTCATATGTGTGTGTGTCCCCCACAAAAGAGCACCCCTCCCCTGGCAGCGATGGCCAGCACGGCAGCGCAGCGGGTGCGAGTGGTGGCAGGGCGATGGTGGGTGCTCCTGCGCCGCTCTCCCGCCGGCTTGGGGCACTTGCCGGTATTTTCCTCTTCCCTTTGCGGCAGCCCGAGGTTTGTGGGCTCTGCGGGGAGAATAAGCCACCCACCCCACCACCTTTCCCCATAAACGCACCCAAGCCAAGCCGGCCTTTTATTCATTTTTACAGATCATTACAGCTTGAGAGAATGGGAAAAACCCATCATTAATCCTCAGCAGCCATCTGCGAGGGAAAGCACTTTGTACGATTTCCCATTTTGCCTTTCCCGGGGCGGCGATGAATGCCGGGGGGAGCCGGCGCTGGGACCCCCCGGAGCCCCCGAGGGAAGCTCCGCTCTGCAGAGGGGCTGCGCTCCCCTCCTGCTGCTCCGGGCTCCAATCTGAATGAAAATTAGCTTGGAAAATGTTAAGTCTTTTACTCTTTTTCCAACAAACCCAAAGAGTGCCGTACTTCACATCTCTACTGCAGCCGGTTTTGGAAAGGGCTGGCCCCAGGGGGCCGGGAACAGCTACCAACCCGCAAAGCCACACCGTTTTTTCTGATGTGTAACTTTAATTAAAACACATGGTGACTATCATTTAACTAGTCAAGTCATCCATTGGAAAAGAGCATTTTACTTGACCACGTATGTATCAAACCGCTTCAGCGCCTGTCTCCCAATTTGATATTTCAACAGTTCGCACTCCATAAAATGTATTTATTCAAACACCTCATTTTTTCCAGAACTCAAGCTGGTACTGCTTGCTTAAAACACGCTATTGTTTTGATTTAATGCAGTTTCATTTTTAACAGAGCTCAATTTCTTTGCAAGATGGTAAAGCAGAGACGCTTGATAGGCCAACTGGAAACCTCAGACGCAATGCGATTTTCAACTGAGCTACTTCAACAAATGCGCTAACTACGCTGAATTCGAAGCAGGACTGTTTAATTAAGATGCTTTCAGAACAATCCGTGCCGTGTTTCAGATGGGCTGGAGATTGTAAAGGTGTCAAGCTCGTGTCCTTAAAAATCCTCCCTCCAAGCCAAGTTTCACCCCGACAACAATTTTGGGTAACGTAAAGCGTGGTCACTAGTATTTTACCACCGCCACAGAAGTTGCCTTAAAGGATGTAGTTTTGTGAACTGTTCTTTACAAGAGTCTGCTACAGTACTAAATTTTATTACTTGTCTCCCTCCCAAGATTTCAGTAGTTCAATAAATTGCACAAGGAGGTTTCAATTTAATTACATAATTAAATCAAACACCATCATGTTCTTATGAGATTTGCCTTATTAACAGAGAAAAACAGCACTTTTTGTCTTCCCTTGGTGTCTTCCCGAAGTTCCTAAGTCCCTTCAGAATAATTTACTTAAAGTAACTGACTTCCTAGGAAAAAAAAAAAAAAGGCAGCTGGGAAGTTAACTGTATGAAGCTTAAAATGCTGATTTTTGTGGCACTGCTCTGGTGCCACTGCCATCTGGTGTTGCAAAATGATGTCTGCGGAAAATGAAATTAAACAATTTTATGAGTTACCGTGGTTTTGTAGGAAAACTTAAACCTGCAATAAAATTTATATACACAAGAGATGCTCTCTGTTGGAGCTCTTGTTTTGGCTTTTAAAAACACACCAAAAAAAGCCAGGGGTGGTCATACATCTTGGTTAAGAGCAGCCAGGAACAGCCCTGCTTCAAAAACCCAACTCCCACAGTGCTACTCGACGGCTGCTGTCCAGGCTACAAACTCTTCATTGAACCCACCAAGTTACCAGGTACTACATGCAAACAACTCCCTCCTTGTCCAGGTTTCCTTCCCCCGTTGGTTTTAACTAATAGTCAAACCCCTTCTCATATTTTCCAAAATATTATTGATACATTTCTTTATTAATTCTGAAGCGCCAAATTCTTCAGAATTTCCTTTTGAATTGAATTCAGACTGCATTTTTCACGCGGATCGGCTCAGACAGAAGACACGTAAGGATAATTAGCACAGAAACAACACAGGGAAGATCCTGGTGTGACAGTAGGAGGGATGTTGGACATCTTCCCAAAATAATCCTGCTGAGTTAAAGAGACTGCCTGCACATCAGAGAGGAGGCGAGTGCCTCTGGGTCTCACTGCTGCGCGTTACAGCAAAAGACGGCACTGAAGGCACTGGCACTTTCTCCAGAGCGTTAGTACTCTGAAGGTGACAGAGCTACAGGACTTGGCTCTGGTTTGCTCCGTTTCAGCACACCAGCACCTGAATTCTACTTGCACCTCACCGGGAAAGAAAAAGAAAAGCAAGCAGGAGTCAACTATGAGAGACGCTGGGGGGGAAGGCAGGGAACCTGGGTCTCCCTCCCCTCTGCGACTAACATCAACAGCACGTTTCACACACGAAGCTGAAAACATACTGTAGAACCCTTCACCAGTTTTCTGTGGATTTAGTTACTCAGTGATAAACAATTTACTGAAAAGAGACAAAAAGTTTGTGATATTGACTCAGCTCAGTCATCCTTTTAATCTAAAACTGATTCTAGAATTATGGAAAATAAAATTCTTTACAGAAAACAGGCTTCTTTTACATGGTAAGATTGTTCAGGAACTGCTGGGGTGAGTATTTCAATCTGGTATCTAGCTTTAACTACAAAAAGAGATACAGCTCATTATTTCTGGACACTTTGTCACTCTCCTAGGCACAAAAAATCCACCCCCCCATGACTTTATCTAGACGATAGAAAAATCTTTTTTTTTTTTTAATTTTTAGATGTAGCTAAGTCAGCATGAGAAAAAACTTGGTGTCACCTCAAATGGCCCGAAGTCAAGATACAGTAGTAAATATTTATCATTAAAACACAACAATAAGAGGTAGAGGATTTGGCAAGTGATGTTTTATATTACTATAAAATTAAACCTCTCCTTGCAGAAATTACAAATTAGTAACAGGAAAACTGTGCTGTCTGAAGATCTTAAATATGACAAACACCTTGCTGGCTGCGAGTATGGTGACAAAATATTTACTGCTATCTCAGTTACACTTAGAATAGGGCATGAACAGTTCTCTACTATTACTCAATTTTACAACTTCTTCAGGCAACTTAACAGTTCTTCTTTATCCATGTGGTACCCGCTCTTCTTCCATTCATCCCTTAACTGCTGTAACGCTGTTCCAATTTCTTTTCCAGAAGACACACCCATTTTTCTTAAATCATGGCCACTAACAGGAAAAGAAGGAACAGTCCATTCCTGCATTTCTCTCAAAAGATGTTCTTCTCCTTGGTATTTTAGAAGCTCACAGATCTTGGAATTTGTATTAGCTTCCCTAGACTAAAAGGGGAAAGAAAAAAAAAAAAAAGAGAGGATTCACTACAGAACAGTAGAAAACAGCTCAAACTGTGCTCAATATTGCGTTATTCCCATGACATCTTATTAGGCAACATCTGGACAATGAGTTGCAACTATGAAAAGGAGGATGTCTTCTGCCTCAAGTTTTAAAACTCAGTCCTAACTTGGAGGCACTGAGAGATCCTTGGGGACTTCTTGAATTCCAGGCAATAGCTGTATCCATTATCTTCAACCTCCAACTGGAGAGGAACTATTACTTCTCCTGCGGGAGACAGGCCTCGCTGTCTGACGCCTCTCACCTTCAGTCTCAGGCACTGCAACAAAAGTGCAGAACTTCACCTGAAAACTACTTGAACTTTGCTGTGGAAGGATGCCACAGGCTGCCTACTTAACAGTATTCCTCATGAAAAACACAAACCTGTGCTCCAGGAATTGCACCGGCTTTCAATACACCATTCAAGGAGCTGAATTTCACATAAAAAGCTGGAATCCCTTTAGGTCCAGATCCCGTCTCGTGTTTTAACGCAGAAGGGGAGATCAGCTGGGACAGCACAGCAAACTGTCAGTCCCTAGGTTTGTTCACAGGAAACTTCTGTTTCAGATGACTGTATAGGACATTTTTCAGCCTGACTGAAAGGTAGGCTTTTAAATCCAGTTAAAAAATATGGTGGGTTTCTTCGTTTGTTTTAAATAATTTCTTCAAAATTAATTTAAAACCTCAGTATTTTGGATAGGAAAGAAAAAAAGCTTTTTAAACCAAGTAGAAATGTCTGCTGTTATTCATCCTCTTGCAAAACTAAGGAAAAGAATCTTTTTATACTAAAGTTTCTGCTTTATGCTGCAGAGACATGCCAGGACATTTGCAATAGCTCTTGTTAATTTCTGGTCCCCTCTCCAGAGGAAAAACAAATAAACCAACCCCACCTTACCTAACTGGAACTGACAGCAATAATACAGAAAGATATTCTTCCAGTTACTGTGATGATACTACACTGGGAGCAATACAAATGTGGCTAATACTTTTTGTCAGTACATCCCATCTTTCTGACGAAAATTTGCCTAAGACCAATAAACAAGCCTGCCGAAGAAATGGCTCTTACTTGACTCTTTAAGGCCCTTTCTTTCATCGCTGGTACTCTGTAAAACCAGAAATTCAAAGTTTACTATGAAGAATAAAACAAAGCAACACGAAATACACTTACATCCATTATGAAGTCCTGATATGGTCTAAGTGGTTCTGGACCCACAGCTTTGGTTAACTCTTGCCGGTGCTTCACTAAAAAAAGGCCAAGGTTTTTTTCTTCTTTTGAGATTTTCAGCCTCAGATCAAGGTTTGTGACATCATCCTTCACCTTGAACAATGATGTCAGAACAGTCATCGGCTTTGGACACAGATTTTGAGTATTTTTAGTGACTCTGTCAAATTCCTCTAGATTTCCATCAAGTGGTAATCCTAAAGGGATACGCACAAAAAAAGTGCAAGAAAGACTGTTAATAAGAAATGTGGATGTTAACACAGAAAAAAAAAAAATCCAATTTCTTTCTGGGTAAAATGAAGTTTTATCTTGCTTTGCCATACTGCAGTTGTGTTTGTATGCAATATAGGAGTAGGAAATCAATCTTCATTTCACTTTACCTATGTATTGGGCAATATCCAGTTCATACATAAGTCGAACCAAATGATTTACATGGTTTCCAAGAAGAATTTTTTTCAGTTCCACCCAAATCCTTTCTCCTGATATTCCAGCCAAACCTTTGGCATTTTCTTTAATTGCTTGCAGTGTACTAGGTTCATGATCACCAGTTTTTTCTGCGATTCTTCCATAAAACCTGCCCAAATAAAACCTCTGTATGTTAGACTGAGAAAAAATATGCCATTTATTACTGCTATTCAGAGAATCAATATCATGACAGTGTTAAATATTCTAATTTGTAATACTAGACGAAACAACAATATGACAATTACAACTCTTTTTACATCACTGATCTCTTCCTGCACGTTTCTGAAGTCTTATACAATGCTTAGTTCATTTCTTTATCCAGGAAAGGCAAAAACTAGTACCTGAAATATCTTAGGATTCGTAAATAATCTTCTTGTATTCTCTCACTTGCCTTTCCTACAAATCTAATTTTTTTGTTTTTCAAGTCTTCATATCCATTAAAAAAATCATACAGCATCCCATCCAAACCTAGAAAAAGAAGACAAATATACAAGAATATAAATTTACAAACATGGCACAATTAAATACAGAAGACAAGTTGTGTGATTTGACCTGGTTTGTCAGATCATCTCACGTATTTGTACAGACCTTTCAGTTGGTAGCAGTACAAACAAAATTGAAACAGACTGAGAGAATTTACTGGCTTAATTTGAAAAGCAGTGTTTCATCTAAATATTTGCTTTTCAAAGAATTTACCTAAAAACATGGAATTGACGGTCAGATCCCTCCTTTCAGCATCCTTTTCCCAGTCAGTGGTGAATTCCACCTCTGCATGTCGTCCATCGGTGACAACATCTATTCTAAGAGTAGTAATTTCAAAATTCTGTTCATGGAGCTGAAAATCCCACAGACATTGTTATTTCAACACAATTGTGAATATAAATGTAAAAGCTATATATTTTTCCAGTCTCACATTGGTTTGCGTGTACCCAGTTTGAGCACTAACTGTATAAAAACATATACCATGTTTTCATACAGAGCAGACCATCAAGAAATACAAACACTTGAAAATAATCCTTGCATTATTCATTTTCTAGATAGTCTGCAGAAGATGGAATGAGGAAGGTGGAGGAAGCAAGACTTGGGAAATCAGGAGCAGGAAACGCTAGGATCAACTTCCCCACATTATGTGAACAGCTGGGCAGCCTTTCTTTTCTCACGATGACACAACAGCATGAATGGGTTATGCAGAGGCAACATTCATTAAAATGTGGTAATTAAGTGAATTCTACAGAGTAATAAAAAAATCACTCCATACTTCAAAGCAGGGTCTCATTTAAACTCTTACTGTAATACTTTAATGAAGAAGGAGCATGCTACCAGTTTTCTATCCGATGTACTGCACATTCACAGATACAGCTAGAAAAGATCCAAGTCAAATCATAAACCAACCCTGGCAGTAATGGTTCCATGTTTTTCTCCTTTGTTATTGATTAGGCGAACACCAGCAGACGTGAACATTTCCTTCATCTCCGCTGGTGTAGCTGTAGTGGCAAAATCTATATCTTGTGGTGTCATTCCACTCAGTAAATCCCTCACAGCACCTCCTGCTATTCTCAGCTCATAGTTCTTCTTCTCAAACAATTCTGGGAAGGAAAGGAAAATCGTAAAGCACTCTCTAAAATAAGAACCACAGCACACTGTCAGCCATAACCTACCTTTTCACAGATTAAGTTCACAGACAACACTCTATCATCTATGTATAGATACGTATCTATGTATGGATAGTCTATGTGTCTATGAAGATACGTACTCAAATATGCAGTAAGCCACAAGTATGTATGTACCTTTCAGCTTCATGCAAAATGCACAAATTGGGTACGCAGTTGAGCACCCACATGTGTTTTCCCAGTCATTTCTAATATATTTTTCTGGGGTATTTCTGATAACCTAAATATTAACAGGTTGCTAATTGATACTGAGGGGTTCTGGGCTGTGAAACATTTTTAGCAGTTAGTAGCTGACAAAGGAAAACTGCCTAGTTCACTTCTGGCAAAGCACAATGAGCCGTGAATCCAAATTTCTTCAGGATCAATAAACACCCCACGGCAGCTGATGAACACCGAGCTCCTTGGAGCCATTTTAAAGTGGGGAGAGCTGAAGAGCAGCACACACCTCCCAGAACGCGACAGCCCCCCTTCAGCACCCACAGAAACCCCTGCCCGTTCG
>VYXH01009403.1:223589-289908 GCA_013397275.1 Burhinus bistriatus | reverse complement strand
CGCCTGCCGAGGGGATGGGGGCTGCGCCCGCAGCAGCCACGGCAGCCCAGGCGCAAAGCCGCCACCGGCCGCCCTGGCTCTCCAGGCCGGCATTTTGGTCCTCCTCACGCCAACAGCAAGCGGGGANGAGAGCGGCCCGGGCCCGCGGAGGGGGAGGCCCCGGCCGCCGTCCCGCTGAGGGGAGGACCGGGCGCCTCGGCCGAGCTGGGGCTGGGAGCCGGTGTGGTGTGTGTCCCGGGACAGGAGGGGCTTTGCGGGGTCGAGTGCTGAGGAGCCGCAGGGGAAGCCCTCAGAAGTTTGCCCGCCATTGTCCTCTGCTTGTGGGAGAGCAGATGAGCGTTTGTCCCGACAAGAAATACAGCACGAAGGAAGGGAGTCACAGAAGAAACAGTACAAAACATAAAAGCTATACCGTGGCTTGATTTCAGCTTAGAGAAAAAGAGGGTTACAAAAGCAAAAAAAAAAAAAAACAAAAAAAACAAAAAACTTTGATAAGCAACCGTGACAAAAGAAATGGGCTAACTGCCCCAACGCACCGCTTGTGAGATCGCTTCAGTGGTCACTGGCACAGCCCAGCACCGCTGTTAAACTTGGCGGCTGCTGGGCTGTGTCCACCAGCTCATTGCTGCGGAACTATGAGAAGTGACTCAGTGTGGTTTAAATATTAGGTTTATTTTTCTCAGCCTGGATTGATTTAAGTTTTCTTTACTGTGTGGAGATGTGTAGCTACCTGAAAGGAGGTTGTAGCGGGGGGTGTGTGTGTGTGTCCGTCTCTTCTCCTAAGTAAGAAGCGATGGGACAAGAGGAAATGGCCTCAAGTTGCACCAGGGGAGGTTTAGATTGGATATTAGGAAAAATTTCTTCACCGAAAAGGTTATCAAACATTGGAACAGGCTGCCCAGGGAAGTGGTGGAATCGCCATCCCTGTAGACGTGGTGCGGAGGGACGTGGTTTAGTGGTGGGTTTGGCAGTGTTAGGTTGGTGGTTGGACTCAATGATCTTGCAGGTCCCAACCTAGACTATGCTATGATTCGATTCTACATATAGACAAGATGGGGTAACACAAGAGTCCTGGGGATTTGGTACAGTTTCGGGGGGGTGTGTGTGTCAGTCCTTGCCTTCTGACAACTGTAATTTCACTTCTGTGAAATTACTGAAACGTCACTGCGTTTGGCCAACTGTATGTGCCAGGGCTTGGGAGAGCCGGGGCTCTTGTCGCTCCTCCCTATACTGCTCCTGCAAGGAGGCATCTTGGAAGGGTTGGAAGGAGTAGAGCCTGAAGGAGGAGCTCACCCAAATGCGAGTTATTTGGGAGTGTGGTTCCCTTGGAAGCTTGAATAAACCTCTGTCTCAGCAAAAAGAGTGCTATAGGTTTCTTGGTAACTGGGAAGAAACATCACACAGATCTATCCAGCCTTTTAAGCACCTCACAAATCAGCATCTCACTGCAGAGAGGAGAATGCTTATGAGCACAAAAGGGTTTTTTTTGGAATGACCTATTCCAAAAAAACTCTCAGATCTACAGTAATGTAGTCAGGCCTGTGTAAGAACATAACCTTTTCTTACACTTTTTTTGGTGAGTACTGTTTCTTATTAAATTCCTGCTTCACCTTCAGAAATTACCCCTTTCTGTAGAAACATTTTGCTGTACATGTCAGCTGTGTGCCCAGTAATTAGCTGTTCATTCAGAGAATACAGGCTAGCCAGACCTTAGGAGGTCACCTAATTAACCTCTGTGCCTGATGGCAGGTTTTGATTATGACTGTCATTCCTGATTGATCCTTGTCTATAGATGCCCCATGACAGAGTTTTTTTCCATCCTCAGATGCCTGCTCTACTGCCTCCCTATCCCTAGCACTGAAAGCTTTCCCTGATACCTAACCTGAAGTTTGCTTCTCGTTATCTTCTAGTCCCAGCACAATGGACATGCAGAACACGTGAAAGCTTTAACATGTAAAGTTTCTGCACAGGTCTTCCCTTGAGTTATTTCCTCACTTTTTAGGCTCTCATAGTATCCTTTGCTGTGTGCTGGCTTCTCTTCATCTGCTCCACGGCTTTCCTAAGCACAGTATCTGAGCTGGACACAGTGCACGTGAGTGGAGGCTTTATCAGCGCTGTGCAGAGCGGAAGGATTACTTCATGCACCTTGCAGCGGACACTCGCTTTTCACTGGCTTGGTGTGCCTGTTTCACATGTGCATAACATTGTTTATTCCTCTTCAGTTTATGACCCTCCAAAACCCCAGACCCTTTTCTGCAGAACAGGTACCTGATCAGTTGAAAATTTATTATTTATAGCTAGCAATTTACAGTTGATAATGCCTAAATGCAGTTGAGAGCTTGTCTGTATTGAACTGCACCTTGTTTCCACCAATTTGTCAAGAACTTTAATTCTAGTCTAAGCCTCCAAAGCACTCGCCTCTCCCAGCTTGTGTTACCTGCACATTTAATAGGGGTCTCTGTACTTGTAATCCAGGTTGTTAATGAATGTAAGTCATTAGCCGCCTTCTTATCCTTCCTGTAACTCCGTTACATATAGCCCCATTTTCTAAGCCCTCGGGTTGGTCCTGGCTGCTTGTCCTGCTTGTGAGCCTGTGTTATCCAACCCCATGGATCACAGCTCAAAGCTCTCAGCACGAGGTTAGGAAGCTGGTCTTGCTCTGGTGCTGGTAACTTCTCAAAATACCACTGATGTCCACGTGGCTGTATGGCAACAGCATTGGACAAGATGGTATAAAACCATTGGACAAAACCTGCACAGTTTTCCAGCAACGTTTGGATTTCATTTTCTAGGGGAAGAAAAACCTGGGATATCAGCAGTGGTCTGTAGGTAGCTGGCTATAGGTTATTTCTTTGCAGTCAGTCATTAAACATTCCTGCTCTTGCAAAGTTATTAGAAAATTATCAGACTATGGTATATAATTAACACTCAATAAATAAAGTAAAACCATTTCTGGGCTAAACTGTGTGCTTGTATGGAGCCTTCCATCCTGTGGTTAAATCTGTAGTTCCCTTTTTCAATGCATGCTTGTCTAACTTATCATCTGCCATCATTTCTGAAGTACCTATCACATTTGTACTTGAAAGACAGCAGTTATAAAAGAAACCCACAGGGAGATGACCCAGAGGACGTTTGAACAAACGGAGCAGACTCTTCACAGAACTTTTGAGACTCTGCAGGTAACCTCCTGGGATATCTGTTGCTGTTTGTTTTTGTCTTGTTGTGCTTTGTTTGAAGACTGCAAAGGTCCCGATTTTCAAAGTTGGCTTTGCCTTACACTGGGAAGTGTATCTGGAATCTGCTTCTGACCAGTTGCCTGTAAGACAGTGGGACACGTCAGCTGTAAGTAAGAAAATCATTACCTTTTAGAGGCTGTTTTCTATGGTTTGGATTTCTACTGTCCTTTAAGAAACATACTCTTTATGAAGGGAATATAGTCTTTACCTTCTGCTTATTACTTTTTACCGTATATAACCAAAACATAATATAATCAAGGCTTTTATTTGTCCTGACAACTTACGATATCCATTTTTGTGAGGAGCTCTTGTAGATTTCTAGTTAACATCTTTACTTGAATACGCTTATTTTGATTCTCTTTTCAGTAATTTCTTCAATGAAACACACAGGGTATCACAGACTTGCAAGGTGTTCTTACAGGTTGTGGTCTTACACAGGTATGGAAGTACCTCTTCCAAAAGCTGTCTTTTCAATCTTAGTCTCATAGCAAGAAAAAGAAAAATATCATTTTTTAAAACAAGGCAAGAAAAGATAAACTGCAGGATAATAATTGAAAACTAGTCTACATTACAGTAACATTTCATATCCAGTTACAAATCAGTAAACTGCTGCTCAGAAGATACTAAATCTGTGTATAATACTTGCATGCTTTTAGACAGCAAAAGTACCTTTGAAAAGATCTTTAGGATCTTTTCAAAAGTATAGGGAAAAGAATGTGCCCAGGAAGAATCAGAATCCTTCTTTTTTGAGGACAAAGTGAAAAAATCTATAGGTAACCAAACCCACTTTAAGTAAACCCAAGAGACATCCAGCTTTTTAAGTTATGCTCAATGCCAGAGCAGTCCTGAAACCAACATACTGACATCACTCAAGTTAGTAGGTGTGAATCTTAAGCAGTTGTAAAACATGAGGCTTTTTAAAGTTTGTTTTGTTTTGTTTTGTTTTAATAATGGACTGAAGTGATTGCTTTTTTTAGAAAAAGTGAGTGCACTTAGCAGTGGAACTACTGAAGCTTCCTTCCCAAAGTCTCATAGTTGTACCCGATAAAGCTTTGAGTGCAGCTGGGGAAGCACAACCTGTCCTTCCGTCTCTCTTCTATGCGAGTGGAACGCCCTTCGGTGGCTTCTTGTGTCTTTCTCACCACGGTACCTGGTTCACATTACAAGAGCTTAGTCTACTTGAAACTGCTTCTTAGCTGATGGGTTTGGTTGTAGGTGGTTGGTGGGAGAGCTGCAATGAACGTGGCGGGTAATGTTAACAGAGAAGTAAGAATGCAGATATGCAGGCATGGATAAAAGCACATGCACACACATCTGTGTGGTTCAGAGTTGTGTTCTTGGCAGAGTTGTACTGGGGTTATTGCTAGCATGAAAATGAGAAGCTGGTTTTTCTTTTCAGGGACTTGATAGATTTTTTACTTTTAAATAGAGAAAAAAAAGTTTTTAGTGTATTTAATACTTTCATTAGGTAAATGAGCTATATGATGGTTTTTGAAGCACGAAAGAAAGCCTGCTGCCACTAATTTATACAAAAGCATATTGGAAATTTGTGTCATGTTCTAGCAGTTCTTGTAATTCGTTTTTATCAGATAAAGCTGTATAGGTGTTGCAGAGGTGGTCAGAGATCAGGTGCCGTTGCAAACTTACATTCAGTCCACATAATGCCCTCCAGAACAACATAATCTTGTGAAGCAGCGGTCTGCATGGTATTCAAGTGAGAAAATCCAAAAAAACAGACTTTTTCATGAATGGTAATGCAATAGGAAATAGTCTTGGAGGCATGTTTTAGGCATAAATGTACGGTGTGAACAATAATTACTTGATTGTTTGTGATTCACATACATTCTGGAAGAACCAAAATGTCTGGCCAAAATGTCTTTCAATAACCCAACATACATAAATGCAAACCCTGACTCCCCAGGAATAATCCATTAGCAAACTCTGGTGGTCCAGTTAGTCTTGTGCACATTGTGCCTAGCAGAATAGTAGACACATATAAAATATCAATATAGATAATGAGTGGACTTGGACATTAGGAAACACACTGTATTGTAGATTATGTGTCATTTTAATGAACTCAGTATTCATACACCATTTTGAAAAATAGTTACTGTATAGCAGAAGTACTCCAACTGTGATCAATTGGAGCGCTTCCAGTCCCTGGGTTATTTATTGGAGGTTCAGGGAGAACTGATGGGTTAAAGACGCTTTTTCTGCTCATTACCATCGGAAAATATTATGTTTTCCATGCAAGCAGTTGCTGTAGTGCCCCAGGGAAGTAGTGCAACTGGGCTGGGAGGGGGTATTTCTCTTCGGTAAGAACATTGTAGAAAGCTGCTGTTCTATATTTCCATGTTGTTTATATTAGGTTATACATGAATGATTACACATATTTTTTTTCTCCCATACTTCATGAAACAATCTGTAGGAAGCTTAAGAACATGCTGGTTTTAAGCATTAAAAATAGTCGTTCGTTTAAATTAGAAACAAACAAAATAGTTTCTCTTACACCCAGTAATTAACACTGGAGAATTAGCCTTGAGGTGAGCACTGAGACTGCTTCTTTAGTGAGCTTTATTGAAGTAGAAACTGGAAAGTAAATTCCAGTAAGTAGCCATTTTATATATAATGGCATCTAAAAATATGGTTATTTCTGTTCTTAGAATAAATGGGACTCTTCTGAAAGCCAATATACCTGAACCCGACTCGCTCCTCTCCATGGAGAGATGTTGTAAGTCCGTGACTGCTACTCTGAACATCCACACCGACAGTGTTTGAAAACAGTAGCTTTTTCAAAGCGGGCTGGCAAAAGCAAAAGGAGCAAAATGAAATGTGGTTGGTGGTACTAACATTGAATTTAGCTATGACAAGATAGATTTTCCTGCAAGGAAAGGAGAAGAGTCTTTTCCCTGCAAGGTGGCAGTTTCATTCCTTTGATCATGTGGCTATACCGTGCTCCATGGTTTGTGTGCCTAACGCTTGGGATTGTGTTCATTTTTAGCTATCGGCCTCTGTAACATGGTGACAAGGCACATACGCTGATACATGGCCCTTCTTATTTACCATCTAAAGACTATGGCCAGCATGATGAGAGTTTTTCTGATCCTTCTTTGGACAATGAACTTGGTTCAGGCAAACATACCTCAAGGTGCCGGAGGTAAGGCATTTTCCTTCTACCAGTGTGTAGCTTTAGCGCCAGTGGGTGACCAAGGCCCCTCTAGATGTTGGTCAGATGGGCTTTTCTACATGTGAATAAAACAGTCTGTGGCATGCCATGAGTATGGGACCACAGATGACCACGCTGTGTTAACGTGCTTCCTGGAACAGTTGTACCTTGTCTCTGTTAGATTGCTCCCACACAGTGCCTGAGGACTGTTTTGCTTTGAGAGGGATGAACCATGAGGCATGTAGATGCAAGCTGTGCCGTGCCACTTGCCCATTGGGCAGGACAGTAGTTCCTGTCCTGGTTTATTCAACAATTTACTCCAGGCAGAGCAAAGGCGTTATTCCAGATAGCAATTTTACTTCCAGCAACAAAACTGTGGTTAGCTGCAGAAATGTGGCGACACAAAACATCGCTGGCATGATGCTGGTGTATCAACAGCCTTAATGGTGACATTTTTTGTGGACACCTCAACAAGGAACATTTTAAGAGAAGCAGTTCATGGTGGTTTTTGTTGGGGTTTTCTGAGCCTTTACGAGGCAGTTTTCCTAATGCAAGGTGCATGCTTGAAAATTGAACTAGTGGGCATCAAAGGTTGAAATCATGGGAGAAGTGAGGACTGATGTCCCTCAACTGCCTCGGAGATGGCAATTAAGGGAGGGCAGGCTCTGAAGAACTCAAGAAACGGAGGGGAGTAGATTGATTATTTCATTGCCTTGCTATTTATACGCTAACATTTTCCCCCAGCATGAGACCTTCCTCATTTCCATATGAGCTCCAGGAATCCCACTTGCCCTGTCGTTTTAAATTATCATTTCCATCCTTCTCTGTTTTCTTCCATTTGTGCTTAATTCCTCTGTTCATCATTTTGTTTCTTCTCTCACAGAACTTCTTGTGGCTGTCAGCCTTCTATTAGAAAGACCCCACGTTTGCTCTTCTGCAAGCTTATGGGGGTGAGAATTGTTCGTACAGTTGATCACTGGATCAGCCCTGTTTCAGTACAGATGTCCAGTGTCTATGCAGCTATAAGGATCAAGTTGAAAAACCTGAACCTAATTAACAAGTCAAATGTAATATATCATTGTGATTTTCAAGTTGAAACTCTTGTAAAAATTGTTTTTTTAAGCTAAGTTTTAAGTAAACTCTTATTTGAAGAAGTCTTGGTTGTTATTTAAAGATGTTTTTAAAATACGAGAAACATTAGAAGCTGTTGAGAGAATATGCTATTGAAATGAAATTATTTGTATGTGTTGCTCATTGCTTGTAAACAGCTATTGCTCTAAACAATTCACTGGATTACTATGTTATGAATATTTTTGTTTTCTCCCTTACAGTTCAGGTTTTCCCACCTGTTAACTTCACCCTTACAGTCTCTGCATTAGCACAAGTACGTTTACACTGGAAACCAAACCCTAACCAAGAACAAAAAAACTACACTATTAGATATGATGTCAAAATCCTAAGCCCTGTGCTTGAAGAGGTAAGATAAAAGAGAAGTCAAGTATCCTGAGAAGGTTAAATTCCTGTTGAGTTAAACATGTTGCATCAAACCAGGGTGCAGTAGGTGTGATAGGTCTCTTGAACGATTGGCGTATTGAATCACTTACATTATAAACAAATACTTTGAGCACTGGAGAGATTCCCTTTCAGCTGTGCCTATTGGTACAGCTCTGCTGGGACAAGGATTAGCCTCAGAATTGGCAGTCTGCAGTGTTCATCTTGGGGGTAAGCTGGATACTGGTTTTAAGTGATACTGCTCTCTGTTCAAGTCAGCTCACTTAATTCACATTAGTGCCAGGGTATCATTAAAAGGTCAGACCATGTTTCATCACAGCTGTATGCTGTAGACAAATTTTTGGTAGGATAAGGGTCCTGCTGTCTTAAATGAGAAACCTTACATACTTCTTGTGTGGATTATGTGGACTTTGATATAACCAGCTAAGCTAGCTGGCTGGTTTGCTTCTTTGCAAAGACTGGATCAGTCTTTGCAGGTCCCTTAATTTGGCTGCCACCACATGTGATGCTTATTTGATTTTTATTTTATTTTATTTCAAGTATGATACAAAGAAGACTTACAGTATCCAAACAGCTGCACTTCACAATGGTTTCTCTGCACACGTTCGGACGTTACTTCTCCATAACAACCTTCAGATGAGAAGTGACTGGGTGAAGGAAAAACTCCCACCTCCGCCAGGTAAGAAGAAATGCAGGGGAGGTCTGAATTTCGTGTTCTGCCTCAGTCTGTGAACTAGGCATCGAAAGGTGATAGGTTTAATACTTGAAAAATACAGCATTTTCCCCTCTACCTGCTACACTGATCTTACAAAACAATTTAGTCCAGGCCTTTCTCTACTGCTGTGGAGCCTGGAGTACAATCTAGAGGTGCAGAACATGGATAACCCGTATAAAATTTTCTAAAAATGCCTTGCTAAGGCTAAGATAACCTACTTTCATCCACTCTAGGATATTAAAAGATCATGTTGCCTTGGTGTACATGAAATATGTAATGGTGCTGTGTGGTCCTGCTTTACTTAAACTGTTTGGGAATTTTCATCCATCCATAACTGATAGACCTGTGTGATAAGGAAAAGAATTGGATACAATAGGTGTAGATATGGTGGGCCAAAGACATTAATCAAAGTATTTTAACAACATGAATTTCTTACAATTTTTGTAATAAGATTTTTTTTTCTTTCTGCTTTATATTTCCTTGACTCTAGGTGCTCCAGAGACATCTGTCACTAATTTGTCTTGTGTTACTCGCATCACCATTTCTGGTACTGTTTCTCTCCATTGCATGTGGCTTCCTGGCCAAGGGGCACCAGAAGACACCGAATACTTTCTATTTTACAGGTTGGTGTTTTCTCCCATTTTAGTCAGCAATGAATTTATTTAAGAGCATCATGTCTCACAAGTATTTTAATTTAGGTATGAGAGACACACTGAAGAATGTCAAGATTATATGAAGGACAAGTGGAACAGGAATACTGAGTGCAGATTTTTAGTGACTCACATTGATCCTGAAGAGGTTGACAAACTCATTGTAATACACATTAATGGGTCTAGCAAGTACGCTACAATCAAGCCTTTTCAGGAGTTATTTAACCAAAATGCCATTGGTGAGTAGAAATTTTTTTTTTCTTTAAATTAAAAATGTCTAGCAGGATTGTCAAAAAGATCTATGAGAGAATACTACTGGATTGAATGGTTCTTGATGCTGGTGAAAGTCTGTTGTGGTTTTGCAAAGACATCTTAATGAAATTGGAAGAGATTATAGGACAGAACTAACTTTGATTTTAATAATTTATTTTAAATGATAGAATGAAAAAAAAAAAGCCAGAAAAGACAATTAGTTATTCTGTTTGCTAGCCAAAGCATTATTTCCAATGTTCATTTTCAATTGATTTAGTCAATATACCTTCAAGTATAGTTTTTACTACCTTTTATTTTACAGCCTTTCTTTAAAAGGAAAAAGAAAAATGATGTTCAAGATAACCATGTTCTTTTAAAGACTGTCGAATAAAAAGTAGTATCAGCCATGACTGTCTGTCGTCTTTCACCTACCCAAATAATTTATTTTCCTTCATTAGTTCCATGCCTTTCACTTTTTTGTAAACAGATAACATTTCCCTTTTTAATGGCTTCACTAAGATAAAACTGTTGACATACTTTCTTCTTAGAAATCATGCCTATAATAGCTGCTGATTCATTCCTTTGAATTTATTCTAGTTTTCAGTAACTTTCCTGGTTACATCTGTTTTTTTCCTGAAAAGAAGTTTTTCTAATTGTTTTTGTCATTAATTTCATGCTTTTTTGAAAATTAATTTAATAAATCCCCCTCCTCCATAATCTAGTTTTCCAAAACTTTTAAGTGGATTTTTAAAACTGTTTTCTCTTAACAATACAGTTTCTCTCCAATACAGTTATTCCTCCTAAATCCTTATCTTTTCTGTCCAAAATGTGAAATAAATTCAAGGATTATAGGTCCTGCTTGGAAACACTATCAGATTATAAAGTGCTCCAATTGTTAGTATTTAAAATTTGCTCTATCAATAACTTACCAGTACAGTTTTCTTTTTGTAGAGAAAGTGAATGTTCCCAGAAATGTCACTGTATTCTTAGAGCAAAATGATCTCCTGGCCACATGGGAGAAGCCAATTTCTCCTTTTCCTAAAGAATGTTTCGAATATGAATTTTACCTCTTCAACTTGAAGTCAGGTAACAAGCAGGTAATTGCTTCTCTGATGCCCAAATATTACATAGTGTTCCTGTTGCTGAGCTGACTGTCCTATATAGCTAGAATTTGCCTTTATGCAACCTAGTGAAAGTCTTCATATTCATGGATGTTACAAATTTTAAAACATTTAAAACCTGCTATTACTACATTTTCGGCACTATGGATTTTTGGTGAAACTTTTGTCCCATTTGTGACTAGGGTTCAGCAAAACCAAAGTCTCATCAATTTTCATATTTTTCCCTCTTTTTCTGAATGTCATTTATGTCTGCAACAAACTATCCCCAAGAGACCTAGGAAAGCAGAAGGACAAAAATTGGAGTTACTCTGTTTTATGCCTCTGGATTCAGAACACTAGGAGGATGGACAATCCTGAAAATCCAGCATTAATGTTGTAAGAAGAATGCAAAAATGAGGCATCTTTCAAGAATTGGCCCTGAAATATTAGTGTATTATGTGATAAATTACACCTATAAAAATAGTGATCTTACTTCAAAAACAAGGCCAGATGCTCACAGTTAATCTAGTAAAGGAGTTTTTTTAAAAAAAAAAAAGATAAACATTATTGAAGTTTGTTTTTGGAATTGTTTAGTCTTAAATAATCTATAACAGTAAAATGTTGTTTTCCTAACAGATTTTGAAAATATCCTCAAATGACTTCAGATTACGGATTGATGTTACCAGCAGGTATTCCATACAAATAAGAGCTAATCATCACATATGTTCTACGAGAGGATTTTGGAGTGACTGGAGTGAAATTATTTATGTTGGTAAGAATGACATGCTTCTGTCTTGTAATGAATATTATGACATTGCTGGAAAGCAGATGCTGCCTAATCATGAGCATGCACACCACCAAGTAATTTTAGCAGAAGCCAGGAAAATAGGTATTTGAAGGAAGAAACTGATTTGTTAATGCCAAGGGGAGTTAAATCTGTGTTCATTAAAAATAAATAAAACAAAAATCTCCCAAACAAGCTTTTGGACATATGGAGGGGTTTGTTTAGACATTGTTTTTTTTTTACATGCTTGTGTTTTCAGAGACTGCTCTAAACTAGCTTAAGGCTTAAGTTCTAGGTAAGGCCTCTTAGTTGCGTTACTTCTTTAGTTTGTGTTCCCCTGGCATACATCGTGATGTTCATGCTGAAAGTTAATATGAGCTGTAGGGTCAACTATTACTTCACTGGAGCTATCTGAACTCTTAAATGTTGGGGGGAAAAAATAGAGCATAGTTTTAGCGTCTTTGGAACATGATAATTTGCCTCACGATGTTCTGTATTTCCTGCTTGCTGAACATGTTTTTCTGGAAATAACAGTTTCCTTATCACAGCACGTTATCAACTGTTTCTTCTTAGACATCCTCCTTTGCTCTTATCTTTTGAGTTTCTTAACTTCCTGGTTTTCACTTGAAAAAAAGAAAAAAAAAGGTCCTTTACACTCTCCTGTTTACTATACTTTTCCCTCATATCTATTTGCTAGTGAATACAAATCTGCTGGTGTTTTGCCTTCTTACTCTAACACATCCCCTTGGGAAGAGAGGCTCAGCAACTTGACCACTCACCTGGGGCAGGGGGGGATGACCAGACATCTCATTAATTAAGAAAACTAGGCCTGTTTATTAGCCTCATGCACCTATCTGGGAAATATTTTGATGAGACCAACTTTAAGACCAGTAGACCTCTTCTGAGCCCATATCCTCAGAAAAAACACTGGCCTAGACTGCCCGGCCTGTAGCAGGAATCCTCCAACTTTGTTACAAACGGAAACACAACTCTGGATCCTTTCCCTGGGCAGTGGTGATCGAACCCTGTGAAATGCAGCCATACGCTGCCAAAGCAGGTATTGTAAAACTGCACCTTGATACCAGCTGTCTTTAAAATTTTGTTTAGAAGCGTTGCAGTCAGACAAAGCTAGATAAAAAATCATCAGTGCAGCTGAGTGAGCTGGACACATTCTTTAACTACGCATGGCAGGCCGGTGTGAACTAAATCTGCAAAGCTGTAGGTATGTGTGAACAGCCACTGCCAGGGCTCATAGTTTAAAAGATCCACAGGTCAAGTTTGGGGCTGAGAATTACCTCACAACATGTTTGTGCTGTCCCCATTCTGCTTTCCCATCAAGGCTGAAAGAGTTGAGGGCCCCTTTATGTCAGCTGGAGCGCTTTCGGATCTGTCTCTGCTGCACAGCGTGACGATGACCGAGGAACCTGGAAGCACCACCCTTACAGACACTTCTACTCATGCACTGCACACATCAAATATGGAAAATTGATTCTGATGATAAAAAAAAAAGAAAGTCTTCGATAAAAATTTACTGAAATCTCAAAAATACCCAAGGACAGGTCCACTTACTTCAATTTTTCGTATGAAAAGGGGTCTTCAGAGGCTTGTTGCAGTTCATTAACACAATAGAGGTTACTGCATAAGTTGCTGGGTTTCAGTATGTACTTCAGCCAGTCTTACTAGCGTTGCTGTTAATGTGCTCTGTGGCTCCGTGGAAGCGTCATCTGTTCCCTCCCGTTTCATGTGTTACGTGGACACCTTTTACTGGGCAGGTGCAGATGCTCCTACTGGTTCACAGTGGTAGCTGGTACCTCCGGACACGTCTCGGAGAGAACCCTGAGAAGGATTGTGCCAGACAGGTCCCCACAGCCACAGCATGGCCTCTGCAACTGCTGCTTCTCCCACACCTTACTCCGAGTTGCAGTGAGACGTAGTGTTGCCTGATCGTGCCTTTTTGAGGCTATTGCCGACCAACGTAAGACGGAAGAGGTACTTAGGACCCTTCCATTTTTGGTTTGGAAAATGGAGACACTTCCCAGCTGTCACACTGGGAGGCTTAAAATTGCTTTATAGGACTTAAGTGTTTTCAACAGTTTGCTGCCCCAGTCATCCTCGAGACTTACACGAAGCATAACTCATTGGCAGTTACATCCTAAATCTTATTTTCTTGAAAGAAAAGTGATAACCCTGAAGACAAAATAAACCATCCTAACCCATCAGTAATTGCAAGGTTGGTGGTATGGCGGTGCAGGACACGTCACACTGGCCTGATTATAGTGTCATCCCTGCACTGCTCTCAGGGACTGCCGTGCAACCGCAGCTGTCGGCGGAGACAGCAGGCTCAGCTCCTCATTTCTCAGAAATGAATCTGGCCACGATTGAACATTGTTTTGTCTACAGCACCAATAAACCCAACACTCGTGCTGCTGGCCAATTTATGTCCTTTCCATTACCTGGTAATGGCAGTGCTGACACCTTGATGCATAGGACAGGTAGTTATCATAAGAAAACACGGACTCAGCAGTCTTTTGAAAAGGCAGTTCAATGTAAATATTTTTGTTATATAGCGTAATGTGGCACAAAGTAATGGTTGTGGTCACTTGGCAATGCCTTTTCAAAACAGAAGCTTTGACCTTGATAGAAATACCTGTGTCTGCTCACAGGCAGAGGCAGTAGAGAAATTCTTGCTGAGGAAATGTATCAGCAACAAGCTCACAAGAAAAATGGGGGGTTTTGATGTCTGTTTTACAGGCAAGTTTATGAAGCCAGAGAAATCCAGCTCCTGGCTAGAAAGGATTAACAGGAATGAAGAATGGTTTAATGGAAAACAAACAGTTTTTGCCTGAGATTATCAGCAAGCAGTGTCTTTGCCGAGTACCATTCATGTGCTTGCTGCATGGCAGTGCGTGTCTCGGGACAGCAGCTAATGCACCATATCGTCCTTCTGGTGGGCCTGGCTCCTCACGCTTCTCAGCTTGTTCTCTCCTTCACATCCAAATGAAAGAAATTTATTGTTGAAATTAGAAAGTCAGTTTCATGGAAATTGTTCTTGAAGCTCTGCATTTCGTTTCTAATTCTAGATACCAAGTCTCCATCATTTGCACGTTAATTTGTGATCCGAGTATAATCACATGAAACAGCTGATGAAATCTTTTGTAAGAGTGTTCAAAATAATCTGCACTAAAATAATATATTTAATTTCTTTTTTTCTTGAAATTCAGGGAAGAACAAACTGGAGAATCCTGTAGCCTGGATTCTCACTGTGCTTTGTGTGTCCACGTGCTGCACATTCCTCCTTGTTGCTATATTATGCAAAATGTAAGTATCATCATCTTCTTTTTAATTATAGTATAACTAAGGACTAGGTGTTCAACAGGTGTGTGGGGATGTTACAAGCTTTGCTTAATTTTAAGAAAGGGCACCGAGTTTGGTATTCAAGTGTAATTATACAAAGCAAAAGTACTGAATAAGTAATCAGCCTCATTAATTATCAATAATAACATTCAGCAAAATTGGTGAGGTAAGAGGGTTATTCAGTTTAATCTTAGACAACAAAACCATGCACCGAGTGAGGAGAATTTGTTAAAAATCTATTTGTCCTTATCTTGTTTCTTCACTTTAATGGATCTGGTTGGGTGAATGATTGCCCCAGGAGGACTCTTTAACCCTGGTGAAAGCTGCTGAGAGCATCTTTCATGGCTAAAATGTACAGGCCAGTATTTTCTCCGTTTTGTCTAGTTCAGCCTGCAAACCTACACTCTATATTGGGCTCTGGCATGTAGTCTGGATTTCAGTTGACATCAAGGAGTGTGGTAGATGCTCTGAAGAGGTAAAAATTCAGTGCCTTTGTGCTTGCTGCTCCTCTTGACCTCTTAACAGGAACAAGTGCATTGAACTATTGATTGCTTTGAGTTTTTGAACTATTGTCGTGGACAACTATATGTTTAGTTTATTTTTAATTACTACAGAGGCTATGGATGCCATGTAGTAAAACCAGATGCCATATAGCGAAACATCCCAAAATATGCTGTGAAGAAACCCAGATACACTTTGGATTTATGTAGCTGTGACTAGTCAAATCATAAGTAATTAAAGAATCAATGTAATTACAAGCTTCTCCCCGAAACATGCATCAAGCAGCAATTATCAGTCCGCAATAAACACAGCTCCCAGTAATGTGAGTGCTGTCCTCGACTCTGCTGATTTCTTATTCATTTCTTTAATGCCTTTTAATTTATTGGTCATCCTGATGTGTCCTTGGCTATCTTCCTTTCCATACCATACTTCATTTATCAAATAAAGGTCTTGTCTACAGGAATGTTACATTAGAATAACTGTTATTAACTCTCCCTAAAGCGTCTGGTGTCTATGATAACCTGTTCTTAAGTCAATTTAATTAGCATAGCAGGTCTCAATAAGCAGTCCTTTTTGGAACAAGGTAGATTAACTCCCCAGAGAGTTTATTCATGTTGTGCTCTGTATGCACTTGTTCCCAGCTGTGCAGCCTTGATGTACTGGTGGAAATCCCCAAACCACTGTTACTCACATCACTGATTCTTTTATGGATTGACCTGTCTCCATAGCCGTAGGTCCTCCACGGCTCCAGCATCACCTTCATCAGCTCTCTCCTCTCTCTTTGGGACAGCAGAACACCAACACCAGTTAGTTCCAAAACCAGTTAGCAGTAGTCATACGGCTCCATGTTTTCCTGTGGAGTTCTGCAAGTATTTGGACATTATGCAGTTACCCCCTGCTGAGGTCCTGAAACAGATACAGGGGGAGAAATAGGTATAGGGGAAGACTTCTCAAGGACCAGCTTGAAGATTCTGTACTAATATGTTTTATGAACTTACACTAGGCATTACATTAGGCAAATTTACATACATTAGGCAAGTTTAAGCTAGCTTTTCCAGGTTCAGCTGCTTGATGCTACTTTTGTTGCTTCTAGGAGTTTCTCTCTGCCTGGCTAATATATAATTCCCCAGCACCCAGAGGCTTATTACATCTTTGCCAAAACAATTATAATTTTGTCTGCCTGCTGCACTGAATTTCATGAAGTTGCTAGCTTTACTCCACCCTTCCCAAGCTGCTTCTTCCTCGGCGTTCTTGCCATTTCTCACTGGGAAGTGCAAGAAGATGAAATGCTGTGCTTAGCCTGCTCATTTGTTGTATCTGCAGATATTAAAAAAAGAAAAATAGAACAGGTTCCCTAGATCACAGTTTCATTAGTACTCTTGGTTTTTACTGCTCTTGAAAGTTCATGAAGTGTACTGTGCAATTCAACACACAGAATCATTTCAATTTTCATACAATTTGAAGCCATTATAAGGAATTTCATTATTCCAAAGAGTTCTATAAATTTTTCTGTGTGCTTCTTGGTGATTGCAGGCATCAGAGATACAGGCTACCATTTGGGAGAAATGCTACAAGGCAAAGTAGCCCTTTGGGACTGTTTGGATAGTCTTTTCCTTCACTTACTTGCAGTAGCTGATGGGGTTACTGTCTTGATAAAAAGCACAATTGAATGTTGTCCTAGTTTGCCCTCTGTCTTTATGAATGAGCATCTTCTGTACTTCCTTAGGCTGTGCCTTGGAATAACATTTTCTCCTGGAGGTGAGCCCACAGGAGGATGTAGTTAATAACTTGCTCCCAGCTGCTCTCCACTTAATTGACATGAGGACAGTCAGTAGCCCTCCATACCCTGAAATCAATGTGGTCATCCCGACCTCCACCAGGTACCCCTCCCCCTTTTGCACCCCACTCAGGTCCATGACCAGCAGTCACCAGCCACCCGCTACAGGGGAGTCGTTTGGAAAATGTCACAGGGAATCTCAAGGGAGGCAAGACACTAGAAAAGGCACTCTAACATGCTGTGAAAACAAATATTTTATCAGTCTCATTGTAGCGGTTAGAAGAGCGAAAAGAAGAACTTGTTCTCTTACTTATTTCTCTTCATTTATCTTTGGCCTTTTCATGTCACAGCCTGTGGGAGAAGTGGCAAATTTCAGAAAGACAGACACAGCACAGTAGCTGGATGCTCTGAAACACCGAGTTAAGGCATCAGGGTCCCGTGGGGTGTTTCCAAAGCCTGAAGGTCCAAGTAGCGCTAATGGAAAGGGCTGTGCTCTAACCCACGTAGAGACAAGCAGAGATAACTGGAACACTTTTTGTGACAAGATATTTAATCACATCATAACTCCAACTTTTCAGTGTCCTCCAAAAAAGAACAGGACCGTTCTGAGGGCACCACTGTCACCACCCCCACCAACGCCTCACTGCAAAGACTCTTGCACCTGAGGGGCAAGCAGCCCCCATGAACACAAGTGTGCTTCTGCCTCATTCTGTTGGGCGTCTGTGCACCCCTCCTTAAGTGTTTCTATTCCAGAAGCGACATGTAACTTACACTTTTTGCTGACTCAATAAATAATTTTGGTATGGCTCCATCAAAATCTTTTATTGACAAACAGAATAACTAGACACGCGCCAATTCTAAACAAAACCAAATCTCGTTGCTTACATTGCACAGCAATATTATAAATCAAACCCACAATTAGAGCTGAAATAAGATACAAGTGAAATCATGTGGCCTCCAGCGCTTTCCTCCTGAAAGGCTTGGGAGACATGATGAAGTGCAGGAGCCGTGAAGGCAACAGTGCTTGCAAACCTAACCTGGGTATGGTCACAAAGCAGGAAAGCTGGGAAGAGCAGAGATGATGCCAGGCACTGGAGTGTTAATACTGGCAGTCATCCCAGTCCCACTCTTGAGTTACAGCAGAGCCACATTATTGACCTGCTCTGCTGGTGGTGACCACACAGCCTGATTTGTCCTCTGCAGCCAGCGATGGTTGCACTGCGTTCAGCATTTCAACAAAGGAGATGCAAATGTCTTCTAAAAACAACCCACAGCCTGCTTTTCCTCCCCATATTCCCACTTCAGACTGTACGCCTCCATTACAGACCCTTGTCCATGTGCAGCAATGGGGAGACATCCCATAGCTCTCTCGGTCAGATCTATTGCACAAGCAGTGGTATGGCCCTTCCCTTTATCTAATAATTAGTTAAACATCAATGTCTCCTTCAACACAACAGCAGCTCTGCCAGGAAGGTTTAGCTCCAAACTGGTAGTCAGAAAATACTATTCCTCCTCACCTCCCTGGTGAGGAGGAATACTAAGATAAAAGAAAACTTGACAGAACTCAGAAAACTTCTGGAAAAAGAATAGTCATAAGAACATAATTGTTCAACTAAGCAGACATCAGCCAGGAGACTTGCCACAAAATAAATGAGGAAGAGGAGCGGATCTGCCCGTGGTCCCAGCAACTAGGGCTCCACGCCTTGGCCCTGTCTCTGCTTCATGATGTCAGGCTTGCTCCACCGAACAGGCACCAGATACTAATTCTGGCCTAAATCCTATAATCTTCACTCAGGCCAAGTTCCCATTAAAATCTGGCCCTATTTGGACATCGTGCTATCCAGGGCTAGAGATAGTGAATGCATTTTGGTGATTGAAAGGTGAAGTCTGTACTCTGGGATATATCAAAGACAAGAAAAAGTTCACTCTGCAGCACTTCTTGTCACAAAAATACATATGCCTGTACGCTTGAGCCAGACTAAAGAGTGTCAGGCAGAGAAGGAGTATCTCAAAGGGCATTAGCAGGATGAATTATTACACTGCTAAGCAGAACCGTTTACTGTCAGCCGTCTCTGGTCCCCTTCCTTGCCTCCTTCTTGTTCCCTCGGCACACAATTATTTGCAGTTGCTCTCCCACCATGAGACATGGGTAGATTATGTCCAGAAACCAAAGTCTGAGCAAGAGGCAGACTGTCTTGAATGTCCAAACAAAGTAGATGACAACACAGCCCTTGGGAAGAACACAAGCACAAACAGACAGATCAGAGCAATTAATTTCTCTCCAAGACAGGCTTATTGCTGGCTGTTAAAAGCCACGGCAATGCTCCCTTGGATCGGACCTTCCACCCCAGCTCTCTGCTGCGGCTGCGATGGGAGAGGCGGGTGAGGGAGAGCGTCAGCCCACCGCCTCTTTGCCATCTGCATGTACCCAGGGTCCAGAAGTGTCCTGGTCGGGACAGCACACCTGCCCAGTCCTCAGGGTGTCTGCTGGTGGACCCTCATCCATTACTTTCACCCCTTTTGAACCTGCTGCCGCCGTCAGATGCCGATGACTGAGTGGGAGGGGGGCAGAAGGGCTGGCAGTGCGAGGAGACCTGCCTTCTCGTGGGGCTAAACATGTGCTGCTTGTTGAATACATCATCGTCAGAAAAAGCAATTCTTTCACATCCCTCCACTACTGTTTTTTGCAGAAACCACGTATGGCATAAACTGTTTCCACCAATTCCAACTCCCAGCAACAAATTCAGAGATCCCTTCCCAAATGACTACGAGGTAAAATCTCTCTCTCTTTTTTTTTTTTTGACTAGAAGGTACGCCTGTGTTTGTTTGCTCAGTTAAAGCCTTTTGACCTTGTAGAATTTCTAATGTCCATATTAAATGTGGGCTACATTGTCAAATGTGTTGTGCAAAACATACCGAGTAGGAAATTTATGGGTGCAGTTAATATAACAATACGCACAGCCTTGAGTATGAGTATAACATTGAGTTAGCTATCAAATTTAGCAATTTGTGAGGCTGTTTTTGTAATCCTAACTAACTGCTGTGGTGGGGTCTCACCTGGCTGTGTGGCCACCTCCTCTGCTGAGGACAGGTCACAGTCCACAGTAGCTCTGGATCTGGCCTTGTTTGTAGATGAAGTGTTTTGGGGACGGTTAAAAACGAATGAAAGGATTAAATGCTATTGTCGAGTGCTCTTCTAATATGCAACGAATTTCAGGCACATGGTGCCGTACCTATGGCTCTGCCTTTTGTATGGAAACGTAGTGCAGTTGCTCCTTCCACTGAGCACAGCCAGGCAGATAGCTCTGCCTTGGCAGGGACTGGAGGTTGACTCCTGGAGAGCTGATTTATTTTGTGAAATCTAACAATGGGAAATGTTTCGGTCCTACTGTTAAGCTGGTCTTAAGCCTTATTATGTTTGCTGTTACTTCCTGATAAATTTGCCTTACAGATAAGATAAAGCTCCTCATTGTCTGCTCAAGGAAAGTGCTGCTCAGTAACTTGCTTTTAATTTGTCCCTTTTAGAATAGGGGTTTGATTTTTTGGGTATTGTTCTTATTCCATAGTCTGGTCAAGGAAACAGGCTTAAAAGATTATCATATAATGTTTGTTCACTGGTGTAAAATAACACGACTTAGGGTATCACAAATAAGAATATGAGAAATAGCAAATATTAACACTGCAGCTAGAAAATGTGAACTTACAATGGCTGTTTCACATTACCAAAAGCAGCATTGCCTTGTATTTAATCGTCTCATTATTTAAAGTGAGCTCAGTGCGGGTAGGTGATACTGGCTGGAGGCTTTCCGCTGGCACCGTGGCCGCAAGGGAGGTGGCACTGGCAGGGAGAGTTGACAGCACAGCCCTGGTGTCTCTGCTGAGATCACCCAGGAGGGTGAAACCCCTAGCAGCTGTTTGTTTTGGGCATTCAGTTCCTATATTCAGAGTGTAAACAGCGGGGCGAGGTGACGAAAGCCCAGTGTGGTGGTGGCAGCATGGCCCGTGGGAACAGCGCTCAGCACCGAGGAGTGGCTCTGCCTCCCATCGCCCCTACAGGTTTCCCAGCAGCTGAACTACTGCTTTCTGCTTCCTTCTGCGAGTCACCCGTCCCTGCACGCTTGCTTGCACAACTCTGCTCAGCACCGAGGGGGTGGGATCTGGCCCCACCAGTGGTCTTTGCTGCTGTGTATTCAGAAAAATTCACATGCCTTGTAACATGCCCTCCAGCTCCTCCTGGGGCTCTTTGTCCTTGGCTACAGAGAGGCCTCTGGTGGGCCAGCCTGGTCAACTGTGTTGTGCAGGGCATGCCAAATGGGAAATTTGTGGGTGCAGGGGGCTGCTGGCCCGAGGGACAGAGTGATGAGCAGCCCTGTGAGGACTTCAATGGGAATGTGAACTTTCTGTCAAAATTCTTCTGTTGAACCCAATGCTCTTTCTTGGCTCTTACCTCACGAAACGTTTTGGGTGAATCCCTCTTTAAATGCACCAACTTGAAACACAGTGTTTTGCAAAACGTGTTTTTAAGTGAGGGTTTTGCAGCATTTGTTTCATTACGAATATTCAGTGCAGGCTTAAAATGATGTGACTCCTTGCTCTTAATTAGTGCAGTTTAGTTGGTAACCTCGGTTTACCTCCCAGCTCACCAGCTAAAAGTGGTGTTTGCTTTCCAGAGAGCACGTACCTACACCAGCGAGACGGAGACTGAGTTTGGCAGCTTTGCTGAAGATCTCTACTGCAGCGCCCTCGACGACTCTGTCTTCTGAGAGGCTGTGGGGCTGGTGAGGCTGCGCGGCCTGGGCATGTCACCCAGCATCGCCGGAGCGGGCTTCGTGTCACTCCGCTGGGACGATGTTTCCAACGGGGGAGGAGGACTTGATTCCACGAGGTGCCTTGCGTAGTGATAAGCTAGGAAACAAAAAGTCCCAGTTTAAGCAGGATAGAAGTATACAGCACAAAGGCTGTGTAGGAAAAAAAAAAATCTGAAAAAGAGCTAATGACTTTTTTTTCTGGTTGACAGCTTAATCTTTTGGGGTTTTGTTTTGTTTTAAATAACTCTGACAACTCAAGATGCAAAATGCAAACTGGGACTTGGTGCAGCCCTGTGTGGGACAGCAAGGTACCCAGCCGTGGTCCCTGGCAGTGACCAAGGTGAGTCAAATACTAGGAAAAGAGTAAAACAAGCTGTAGAGCACCCCAGTGCTGTCATCCCTGGTGCTGCACGGCTACTGCACATCCATCATGACAGTGGGGACTCACACTTGGCCTTCACTGATACACTTTGTAATGAAATAGTGTGAACTCAGCGAATAACCTGAATAACCTCCATGGAAGTGCAATTAATTGATGAAGGAAGCATCTGTCTGTGATGTGTGTGAGCATTGCAGACGGACTGCTCCTGCATAGGGACTGCTTGAACGGTGCAACGGCCAGGCAGTGCCCGATATAGCAATGTCCCTCTTGTACTGCGTGAAGTTACTTACATCTTGCTTTTTATCTAAACGTAGCGCCAGTTTTGGATGTCGGGAAAAGGCTGTCTCAGTTACAGGACTTTATAAACCCCGAAAGCCTCTGGATTCTATAGGCTATCTAAGACAAGCTTAGTTCGCTTATGCAGCTGATGTACAATTAAGAGTCTCATTATTTTTGTGCACGCAGCTAAGCACCTTGCCTTGTTACTTGTGTACACACAGCTGGCACCTTGCTGCCACAGGCACAACTCCTCGAGCTTGTGTGCATGGCAGGTTTTGCAGGTGGCCTGGGGTGCTGCGCGGGTTGTGTGCGCTGCAGGCCTGCGAGGAGCTACATTTAAACTTCCAGTAAATTCACAGCCTGGGAATTGAAAACTATTCTGGTAAATAGCTATGAAACACTGCAGAAAACTGACAGGAGTCTCCCACTCATGAGCCACTGGCAACTGAAGAGCCCTTGGCAGCTCCCCGCAGAGCACCAAGCCCAGCGCTGAGTGTAAAACCCATCTGAGCCCCAGCTCTGAGCACGCTGCCAGACCTGCCTGCACTGCGCTGCCGGGGGCTGCCAGCCCGCGCCCCCAGCCCAGACCCTGCTGCGCCTGGGGAGGGGAACAGTCCTCCTCTCAGATTTTTCCTGTGAAGTTCCAGGATCTTGGTAAAAATGTCTAAGCTGATGTAGTTTCGCCGCTGTGTGACCAAAGACACTTGACTAACAATATCCTGATGCCTGCTGCATGCCTCTCCTCGGGTGTCCTGACTGTCCAGCATGCAGAGAAGTCTTGCTGTTTATTCCTCTCCTGGTTTGTGGAAGTTTATTTTTTCTTCAGGTTATTTTCTTTCTTCTTGCAAGATTTGTACAGTTTGCAGAAGCAAGTAGGCCTTTTTCATATCTTGGTTTCCCTGGGCTTAAATGTCCCCAGCTTTTGGCTGCGTGAAGCCAGCGGGACTGCGATGGCTGATGCCTATGCAGGAATCACGGCGGCTGGCTGAGACTCCAATCTCGGTGCTGTGAGACCCTGATGTCAGTATGAAACAAGAGCTTCACCTGTGTTTCTTACACTCCCTTTTCCTGAATGAGGGAATGCTGCTGGGGTGGGTGGGCTCTGAAAGTGCATCTGGCTGCCTACCTGGGTGCTGACAGTGGGAGGCATGGGAGACTCGCAGTTGGCTCATTTTCAGTCCTTTGCCCTTGACATGAGCTGGCAGCATCTGCAAAAGGACAAGAAGGGATCGTTTGTGCTTCCTGGCACAAGACAGTAGAGCTGGGGCAGGGGGGGAAGAAAAATGGCACAAACTGATAAATGTCCTCAATTGCACTTACAAAACAAAGCACAGCCCGGGAATGCAGAGTTTTCAAGTGTACAGTAATTAAAGAAATGTGCCAAGGACCTCGTGGTGCTCTTAAGAGGCTTTCTGAGCTGCAAGGAGCTGGGCTCCTCCTTCATGTGCAACTTCGGCTGCCTTCAGGTCATTTTGAAAATCCAAGCCCAATATTGCAACCCGTTTTTCTTCGCTATCTGTTGTTCCATCTTAAATGAACTGAGTTTGAGACAGCGTCGGTTTCTGTTTGTGATTTGTTTACTTGCATTGTGTAATCCACTAAGTGAGTTACCAAATAAACCTCCTGCCTGAAACCACTTGAACAACTCGGGCTTTGAGCTCTCTGGCTGCAGACCACGAAGCTCTCCTGTTCTTGCAGAGTCTCTTCTACTTCCAAGAAACCTCCTGTCCGTCGAGCTGGCCAGAGGTGGGGTTAAGCACATTAACAAAGAATAAAAAGAAAGATTTGACCCAGCAAGTAAATTGTTTGGAAAGTGCTGAAAGCAGTGGAGTTCCCAGGTGCTACAGACTAAAAATAATTATAATAAATGAGCCAGTTCTCATCTGGGTGAAATAGCATGGCTCCATCAAAATTAATGTAGCTCATTAATATAACAATGTTTGTGCCTCAAATGTCTTTCCTGTGTGTGATTTTAATGGATTTGAGGTGCCCAGCTTTAACAGTCTAAAATCAGAATTTCATTACTAAAATCCTAAAAATGAGACTAAAGAGAATTCATTTACTGTAATGTATTTCTATGTCATGCCTTCAAGTGGCCTAATAAATAAGATTTCTAAAAATAATTTCATTCCCATTAATGGCAAGATATTGCAGAGATTAATGCAAGGTATTTAAGTATATTTTACTTTTGAGCTTTATGTTTGGCCAGGTGAAAGCGTGGGTGTGAATGCTCAGCACTTTAGTGCGGGCAGCAGCAGCCTCAGGCAGCGGAGGCGTTCCTGGGGCGCACGGGCAGGTACCTGAGGGGAAGAATATGCTTTTGGTTTTCCATGTCGCTGATAAGGATGTGCATCTCGGGGAAACAACGCAAACAACTGCAACGAGCCGGTGATGATGAAAAAACCCATGTGGATGTTCGTCTCATCAGCAAGGGCACGTCAGGTCCTTAGTGCTTCTAGGGCGGAGGAGTGGCTGGCTTTGAAAGCTGGCAGGTGTGTGTCACGCTCACTCTGGGAAATAAACTGAGCTGGTGTAAAGCAGCAGGAGTATCTTCATTTTCCCAGCCAGGCCGTTGGTCCAGCCCGTCCCGGCAGCCCAGAGCTGCCTCCTGCAGGTACACAGTGGGGGAACCTCACCTGTACTCAACAAGATCCACCGGCATAGGACGAGGAAAGCAATTCCTGGCAGAGCTGCCTCCTCACAGTCGTTACACTCGGAACAAACAGTCTTCCTTTCAGGCAGCAAGAGAAGAAAGGGAGAGTGTTCGGTACATCCCAGGCAATTGCCAAGTGCCACTCGGGAGCTCCGCAGCAGGAAGATGCAAAGAGGACTGGCCACGCTCAGGGCTGCATGTCACATTTTGCCACTCTTATCCCAGCCCACACCGCTGGTGATCTATCTATCCCCAAACTCCTAGGTCAGAGTTACAAGGTTTGTGCCTGGAGCACACAGAAATATTTATTCTGAAGTTTTTTTTTCTCTAAACCCGGCTACAAACCCTCCTGCTGCAGCTTTTCCCCACTGCCTTCATGCCAGCAACTGCAGGAGCATGTCCTTTGCCCACCTCTAGAGACGGAAATTTTAAATTATCTTTTTAAAAACTGAATTGTGTTACTGGGCCATTGATGGCAAAGCGCAGTATTGCTCCTTTGAAACAAAGAGCCCAGTCACACGACTCCTGTGCTGCCACCCCTAAAAATCAGAATTACAAAAGCGAGTTTGGTGGATTTAATGATTTGAAGCAGTGCTCCCCAAAATCATAGAATCATCTAACGGTTGGAGTTGGAAGGGGCCTTAAAGCTCATCTCATTCCAACCCCCTGCCATGGGCAGGGACACCTCCCACCAGACCAGGTTGCTCCAAGCCCCGTCCAACCTGGCCTGGAACACTCGCCCTCAGAGACCCACAGGATCACCAGAGAAGCGGTGCTGTACCTGGAGGGGCTTTGCTGTGGGCGCAGGGTCCACGCTGCTCCGCAGCTCCTGGTGCTCCCGGGCGGCACGGTCAGGCACAAGGACGGTGAATGCCAGTTTGGTCTCTTTGTTTGTTTTCCCTTCTTTTCACCTCTTGGTGAGACTCGGAGCTTCCCAAGCTGTAGAGGCTCCACTCCGACAGTACCAGCCCACACGAGCTTGGAGAGATCGTGATTCTACATAAACAGACATTATCACCCCAAATTCACCCACACAGATTTTTTTTTTTTTTTTGGCCAGTTTGGAAGCAGAATTAAACCAGAGACATATAAAAATAGATCTTTTTTCTGCCTCCACAAACTTTTGACTTAAACCAACTCCTATTTTATATCTTCACATCAGTGACAACCCCAGCAGGTGCTGCCCTACTGCCGTGGGGAAATTCGTCACTAGGTACAACAAAACGGGGAGGAAAAACACTCCTGGAAGACAGGTATCTTTACAAATGACAGAATATTTATTACCAATACCTTTAAAAAAAGATTACATCTGCTAGATCACTGATAAATATCATTTACACTGGGGAGAAAACTACAGAAGCTTTTTTTTTGTTCGATTTTTCTTGTTTTTGTAGTTTTTTTTAGGTTTTTGTTTTGTTTTGTTTTTTTTTTACATAGAAGTAACCATATCAAACTAAGAAAGGAACACAGCTTGAAATACTGACAATATTTCTCTGGTCAACACCCCTGACTTTTACACAAGTGGAATCCTGATTATGAGTTACTGAATAAATATATTTAGAAGGTCTAAAAGTTAACTGTATTATTTTGTAAGCAAAAAAGACAAGTTACAGGCAAATTCAAGCTATCAGGAAAAAAAACCCAAAAAAAACACTGTAGCGCATTTAAACTTGAAAATTTTATAGAAAATTCCGTTGCCTTTTTTACTAGCGTTATCCCATCTGAGTGAACTTACAAAATTACCCCGTAGTAACAAACAGTCCTTCTCTTAAGAAGAGTTATTTTGCTGCGGATATTGTCATTTTCCGGCGTGACTCTCTTTTGCCTTCGGGCCTCTATGAAGAGTTTCTAAAGAAACGCAGACTT
This sequence comes from Burhinus bistriatus, assembly GCA_013397275.1. Classification (NCBI taxonomy): domain Eukaryota; kingdom Metazoa; phylum Chordata; class Aves; order Charadriiformes; family Burhinidae; genus Burhinus; species Burhinus bistriatus. The sequence continues at coordinate 262,873 of VYXH01009403.1, read as the reverse complement.
CCAAGCAGAGAACTGCCGGAGCTCCCCGCGGACAGCCTGCACCTCCGGCGGAGCCCGGCCGCCCCGCGGCGCTGCCTGAAGCCCGGCACCGCTCCTCTGATGCTCTGGCTTCAGACCAGATTTCCCAAGCGTTTTCGCTATAGTGGAGTTAACGAAGGATGATGAGTTATGTTCCAATGCACGTGGAAAGCAAGCGCGTCTTCGGACAACGAACCCAGGGCAGCTTTACATCTCAGCGTCGCTGTATTCTAATTTCCTTGGAATAAAATCCCCCAAAGCGAGGTGGATTTAGCCAGGTTTACACCCAAAGGTGAGAACCACGTCATTCGCTCGCTCCTTCGGGTACCTGTCCCTTTTTGTCACTAGAGGCAGAGATCGCATCTTTGCAGTATCTTCATTCCTACCCAATTTAATGCTAATTGTGATAAAGACAAAGCTATTTCAAGACAGTAAAAATGGACCCTCGCTGCTTGATGCCAGAATATTAGCTACATGTCCTGTAGTCCACAAACAACCAAAATTCATGTATTTTTCCAAGATTATAGTGTTCTGACTGAGAATTTTGAGTTTGTCTTGCTTAGACCTCTGAATAAAATATGACATCTTGTGTGTTATAAGCACTTGGTTTAACACAAGAATCGTCGTAACTGCCATTTAAATACAGCCGCATCATGAACGGAATCTGGAACGGTTCTGCCTTGCGTAGCCTTGTAAAACTGTACAGTAAAGTTGCAGCCAATTTACTAAGAACAACTTTGAACTCTCCATCATAAAGGAAAAAATTCCAAACGATATTTCCATGATAATGTCATCCATAGCATTTTATAGCAGAGGAAAAATTAATATCTACATCATATGTTAACTTTAAAAAATTCTATAAAACACTAAATATATAATAAAAAATATGCATATAAGGACATATGTAAACTGCTTTGGTAACATCGTATTACAGATGTTTTCAGTGCATTGCAGAGTTTCCAAGGAAACTTCAGACAAAGCTATATTTGCTTTGAGGAAGTACTGTATAATGCCATTCCTAAAGAAGCATAAACATTTTTCCAGTAGTAAGATGTACTCAAACCACAATATTACTTAGTACTGGGTGTCTTCAAAACAACTAGCTAAATGTTGCTTATATTATAAACAAGAAGTCCTTTATGTAATTTTTGTCATAAACTGGACCGAGCTGTGAGCGATATCATTATTGTGCTGATGGCTGACAGTGTACAGGCGTTGGAGGTCGAAGAGCCGGATCCTCTCGCGTACGCGTCTGAGCAAAGGAGAGAAGGGGAGAAAATGAGCCAACGGCGCAGAGAACAACGTTCGTTAACCCAACCCTCTGCCCCAGGATTTTACTTCTGCTTCCTCCCACCACGCGGGGTGGTGGTAAGGTGGCGAGGTGGCTCCCGGGAGGGTGGGACGCACAGACCTCAGGGGTCTGGTTTGCTCCCTTTGGGGAAGCGCCTGGAAGGGGCCCGGGGGGTCGGGGAGCGCCGGCTGCTGATGTGGCCAGGCTCGGCGGCCACGCGTGGTCCCCTCCTCCCGCTTCAATAACCTCCTGCTTACTGGGCTTCCCCTCTCTAACTGAATTTTTGGTTTAACTTAAATTCCTGCCACTGTTGCGTTGAGGCTACTTTCCCAATTATATTACTTCATGGCCTGTTTACTTACTATTTTTTTTACAATAGTACTATATTCAAGCTGTTACTTATGGCAGCAGCCTGGCACGATCCACGTCCTGGAGGAGCTGCAGAGCTGCTCTGTGGCCCGCTGCGTTGAGCCAAATAGGAACTGGCATGTGATCCTGCTCTCCTTCGCTCTCCTGTGTCTGCTGATTAAATTCCTCTGTATGGTTTATATAGCCACAGTGTACAGCTATGGTGGAGATAATTCTGATCTCACCCAGGGTTTTTTACATTGCTGTAATTTTAATGCCATATTCCTGCATTGCAGAGGCTTCTGATTTAATGCAGCTTATAAACTGTGGCATTATTAATGGAAGATGGGACATGGAGATTTTGCAAAAGCAATGTTGGGTAATAAAATACTCTCTTTTCTGTTTGTTCTTCTACGCAACCTCATTTCCCTAAATAAATATTTATGCATCCAACACACAATGGAATATGGCTATACAGTAGCCTTATAAATTTAAAAGCCTCCGAACACTGCATTTTGTATTTTCTTATAGTGAATTGCAGTAAAACAGTATATTCAACATACATACGAGTATGGAAGTAAGACAGTGGAAAGTGTCTAGTAATCCGAAACACAAATATAACTACTTATGATGGCGTTTCTTATGGTTTAATCTTGACTCAGGATGAAAGCAGAAATACCGGTCCTGGGTCAGTCTCAGTCTCAGCTCCCTGCCCAGGAGGTGGCCAGACCTACAGCCTGTCCCTGCTCAGCTTCAAGGCTCTGCTTTGTCCCCATTTCTAGGTGCAAATGGTGACTGAGGTGAAGCAGGAGGAGAGGGGCTGGGAACGCTGGCGCCTCGTGGCTCGGCAGCTGGCGGCAGCCAGAGCGGGCACTGACCCCGGTTCGTCCCATCCTTACTTGATATCTTTGGAATTCGGATTTGTTCACTGCTGCTGCCGTCGCCCCCGTCGCTGAACGGCTTTATCTCTATGATGTAGTCCTCGTCGAACGGCAGGGAGAGCTCCACGGAGGTTTTATTCGTTTCTATCACGGACGTGCTGCTCTGCCTGTTCCACCTGTACAAAACCTGCAGCGAAGGGGAGAGAGACAAGGAGGCAGAAACGGCAGAGATGTCCATTGCCCAAAGGGCGTCCAGATTTGCTGCTGCTCTTTTCCTGCCTCTGATGCTCAGACACACACTCTGGTCACAGAGGGGCTATTTGGGTTTTGCTGGGGACCCACACCAGCACAGCGGTGACAGTGCCCGGGCGGGGAGGTGACACTGGGAGGAGGGTGATGCCGATGTGCAGCACCAAACACAGCACCGGTACCTGGTGAAGCCCCTCGGTGAAATCTGTTGCTTGATCAAGCTAAAATAAATCCCAAGGCTTATTTATAGAGGTCAGAAACTTCTTATTAGGATTCTTCAGGAAACTGAGTTGGGGTGTTTGATGCAGTGCCACAAATGGCTTCCCACAATAAATGGCTTTTTGGAATGACCTTCTAAGATCTGGGAGTTCTACTAATTTAGCTCATAAATCATTACATAAAATATAAGGTTTCCAGGAAAAAAGAAGAAAAATTGGACAATGTTTTGCTATGATTCAGGAAAGGAATCAATCTGGCTGTGCTGTCCTAATGGTAAGTTAAAAGAGGACTTTTTACAAACCCACTAGATGGGAGTTTGCTTTTTCAGGGTGACAAGTCTCTCTCAACCTCTTTCAATTGACTTCTTAATTTGCATTTCAAACCTAAAATATGTAGTGAAAAGTTAGTCCAAACTGCTGAGGTTCATCTGAGGTTTTGAGTAAAAACTCTGAGGAATTACTTATTTTTGATAATCTGATACAGTGCACCAAAGATAGTTAGAAGTTAGTGCAGAAATTCAGGAGAGCTGGCACAGGCTCACAAAGCTGCCGCCACCAGCATTTCAGATTTTGAACAAAGTACAAAGCATGTCCAGGTTCTTCATTGTTTCAAGCTCTGGTGGAAAATGTTTGCACAACTCGGCCCTCAAGGCAGCGGCTGGCAATTGCACACGGATGTCTTCTTTGGACCAAATTAAACCCTTGTGTAAGGTGATTGAGCTGAATTCTCCCCAAGATTTCTCTCTAGTTAAATTATACCCTATTAAAACTGCTACTAATGAGGATTCTCTTTCTTCTCCTTTTGGCTTTGCTTTCTGAAGAAAATGGGAGCTATTAAAAAAGCATTTTATTTATCTGCAATTAAGGAGTCGACTACAGCCTTTGGAAGGTTTCCACTAAAGGCAGGAAAGCAGTCCTGCAGGTGGGAGCTTCAGAGGGAAGGAGCAGGTGAAGGTCCGTGGGCCAAGACCCGCACGGGTTCTCGCAGGGGCGAGGGCAAGCAGCCAGCAGAACGTGCTCCTTCCACACGGGTATGGCCTCTGTTTCTAGAGGAACACTCCAGTTTTAACTGGAAAACCATGCAAGTGCCATGAAAAACACCTCCTCTGGTCTTACTATAAACCCCAACTTGACACTGGATTCATGGAAATGTTCCCTATAGCCCAATACCAAAATCCAGCCACAGCTGAAGCTTAGCGAGGATCCACTGCTGGAGCAGGGGGTGGCGAGGGGGTGCTGCAGGGCAGTGTTGTCCAGCTGCCTGTGCTGACAAAATACTCACCTTGTAGCCTCTCACTTCTGACTCATTGTCCAGCGCTTTCACTTGGTCCCAGTTCAGTATGATCTTGGAGTCGGATGAATTCCAGATGATGTTCCCGGGGGGCTGACTCGGTGCTGTACCAAAATAGACACACCACTGTATTACTAAGGAGCACCGTTTCCCAGTTGGATCCCTCCCAGCGTCAACGTGGCTTCCACCACCCCAGCTGAGTGTGCCCAGAGTCCTATGGCTTTGGAAAGCTAATGAGCTGTTTCACTGATCTGTGTCCTCAAGGTCACGGGGGGTGTGACACAACACAGTGCTCTAAATGAAAAAAGGATTCAGTCAGTTGCTCAACATGCCTGAGACCAGAAGAAAAAAGCCCTCTTGAACGATGAGATAAATATTTAATTTTCCTGCACAGCTGTGATTTCAGTTTTGCATGCTCTGCTTACTTAACGTAGGGAAGAGCCTTACAAAAGAAAAAAAAAAAACAACCCACCCAGGCTGGTAAGTCTTCTCTGCACAAAAACCCAGCAAAGAAAAGTCTGACAGCTCTTTCAGACTCAAGAAAGCTTGAAAATGAGAGAGGGGAACGCTGGCAGAAATCCTGCCAGGCAAGAGCCCCCCGTCCTCACAAACACTCACGTGGCTTTTTGGTTGTGACGTTGACGGCGGCACTGGAGGGGCCGGTGCCAGCCGTGTTGTATGCCCTGACTGCCAAGTGATACAGCACGTTGCCTCTCAGGTTGGTGACTTTTGTGGACGTTTGATTGCCAACAGTTCGAATCCTTTTCGCGTTTTCTTCCTTCTCGTCGTGTCTCCAGCATCTGACCTGAGAAGCAGAGCAGGTACGTGTCCACCTCCAGCTATGGGCTGGCAGCACCCGGTCGTTTCCACCACTAACGTCCAAAGCGTAAGTGCCGCAGGGACAGACCCTGCACCCTGTTACAATTCCTTCTTGTTCCTTGCTAGAAACCAGCCTGGCTGCAGCACTCCCTCCCCAGGACCTCAGACACTGCCGGGCCATGGAAGCACATTCATGCGGGTCCCCCCCAGCAAGCTCTGCTCTGCATGTTCAGCCAGATGACGCACAGAAAGATGTATAATCCCGTACCGTGTGAGAGGAATCCCCATGTACTGGAGAGACAAGGAAGAAAATACGCCGCAGGAGCCCACCCGCCCCATGGCAGGCAGGAGCAGCACCACAAGGGCTGCCCATGATGTATCTCCGCAGCTCCTCAATGCTTAGTACTGAAAAGATGTATGCATTTCCATACCTCGTATCCCTGTATTCTTCCTTTGTGCTGGTTGTCCCGAGGGGGAGCCCAAGAAACTTCAACGTCTGAAGCAGAAAGACTTCTGGCCAAAACAGTGGTTGGGGCTCTCATCGGCTCTGGGTAGAGAAGTTAAAAATATAATTAAGAGTATTCAATTTTATGTTCAATTAGTCCCAAACTTCCAGTGATTTATTTTCTTCATCACACAAGAAAAGAGGCATGCCACCAAAACAAACTTCCACATTTCAAAACACTGGCCTATCAGCTTGTGCCAGACGGCACTGCTCCTCTGCCTAAGACATAATAAGATGTCATTACTAAACTCAACCCAGGATACCATGTGCTGTAATTAGGACAAGAGGGAACATTTTCTGATCAGTGGACATTAATTCATACTAAATCTCAGTGGAATTCTTTCCAGATTACATATTACTTTTCCATTAATATCAAAAGATTTCATTACGATTAATGTTATTTTAATGACTATCAAAAGAATTAATCACGGCTCGCCATTTATTATAAATCAGAGCAAGGATTAGGTATCAAAGGATATGTCAAGGTGGATACTAAACCCTTTCAGACCCGGTCAACCCTCCCCGGGGAGGAGGGAGAGGCGGTGGGGTAGGCTCCCGGCTCTACCTTCCTCTGCCGAGTAGACGACGGTCACGGGGCTGAAGGATCCTTCCCCCTTGTTGTTGTACACCCCAACTTTAACTTCGTAGGGGGAGAAGGGTGGCAAGGTCTCGTTGCGGAAGACGTATCTGGCAGCATCCGGGGAGGCCACGACGGTCTGCATCCAGCTGATGGTGCCAAAGGGGCGAAACGCCACCACGTACCCAAAGCCGCCACCGTTCTGCAGCTCCTCCGGCACGGTCTGTGGGCAGGCAGACCACAGGAGAAAGGGCACTTTCAGTAATGGCACGCGTTTATCTCTCTGTCCGCATGCCGGCTATTGCTCTCGGTCCTTCTAAAGCTACTGTCCTAAACAGAGCACTAGAGACGGGAGGTGGCTGGAGCCCTGCTTCACATCTAACCTGAATTCATCCCACCCCATCTGCGCTAGAGCCTTGCTTGTCCACGAGCTCCCTGTAGTCAGGGGGGAAAGCAGCATCTCTGGAATTCACTTCACCTAAGACGTAATTCATCTTCTTAGGTGCCCACCTTCCTTCCCTGACTAGACAGGGAGCCCCCAGTAACAAGGTGAATTATTTTAGACACTGCGATGACTAAGAGGCTGAGGTTTGGTGGGGTGAACCAAGGACATGGTTCCTGCTTTCCCAATACTCGTGCAGCTGCTCTCACATCTTTGGAGTTGCATGTGAAGCCCTGAAGAAGACATCCTGGCAATGGTCCCTTGCTGGCCCAGTGCTACACAGCAACACAGACCAGGTCAGCTGACCATCCACATCCCATACGATGTGACCTGCTAGAGACCGTGACGGCAGGGAGCAACTTGTCACAAACATCATGGAGGACATAAGTGCTAGGTACGAGCTAGAAGAAAGAACCTGTCACCTCCAGGTCACTTCTGACATACTGACACTTCCTAGTCTAAGGCTTGCAGCCCCCTAAAAGCTGCATCAAACCCCAAAGCTTCAATATATTAAACCAATCCGTAATTATGGGCCACTCTCCCACAGATGTCCATGGTGCTTAAGCACCTGCAGGGGTTACTTGTGGTGACTTGCCTCTTACTCAGTGTTGTAAGGCTCAAAAAATGCATCAAACCATAAAGAAAAGGCCTCTGGACATTTAAAAGAGTAAACTGACTGTTCCATCAAAATACAAATTATATTTTGTGCAAATTATGACTCAAAGTCACGGCTGGTGTTCTTGCCATGTGTGTTTTTGAAACATATTGCAGTATCTTTAGGAGACACGGCGTAGCTAATTAGTCCAACAGAGGAGGAAATTTAGCACATTGAGCTGTGTGGTAAGGACAAAACCCCATTTATAGTTTTTTAATAACCTCAAAAATATCTCTGGCGATTCATTCTGCCAGCTTGGTCAGAAATAGTGCTAAGTGGAAGTGTTAGCATGTCTAGTGGAGTTCATTATTAGGAAAAATATGCCAGCTGCACCGCATCATAACATGAAAATACGAGCAGACAAATGACTAAAGTTCTAACCCCGACTCCTTTAAGGAATATTGAACATTTTTCATCTCTGTATCTCCTCTTGCTGGCTTTCATTAGCAGCAACGAAAGCCAGCATGCAATGCATTGTGCTAACTCTTAACTATTTGCTGCCATATAACCCGGTGCAGGGGTAAGGGCTGGACCTTGGGAACCAGCCACAACAATTCTCAGCCAGGTCAGGACGTGCCGTGCCTGGCCTCACACACTCTCTTTTACCCCTCAGGTGGTTCCTGCCCATCCATGTTTTGCCATATGCGTACGGACGTGCCGAGTCAGGGGAGCTGAGCTTGTGCCGAAGCAGCGATGCTCAGCCCGCTTCCCGCAGCGCCCTGCGCAGCACTGCTCTGCTCTGCTGGCTTCCTTGCACGCGGCCTGGGATGGGGATGGGGTTTAGCTCAATTTTAAGAGCTGGGCTATTTTTATCACACAATCTGGGCTTTTCACCATCAACTGTTTGAAATCTACAGAAGCTTCACTGGGGCTGGGGTGAAAGGGTGTATCTAGGTGAGGACTGTATTAATTTTCCTCTCGGTTTGGACTCTACTTACCTCCCAAGTAATGACCAGCTCAGACTTGCTCCCTCCGCCACCACTGACGTTAGCTGGGGTCACTTCAGGAACTGCAAAAAAAGATTCAGATGATGCACGTGGTGACTTTGAAATGAGAAAAGCGCATTGAAATGGAACAGACCTGCGCAGCAACAGAACTCTGCTGGCCTTCCCCTGCTGGGTACCAGAAATGCTATTAGGAAATGACTAATTTGCCATGGCAAATAGCACATTAAATGTATGTCAATAATAGTATATTAAAAGTATGTCAATTAACTTGTGTATTCAGTCACTAATTGTTTAGTTTAAACATTTATCTTCCATTAAAAAAGGCTTTTATTTATTTTTGTATTTCATCATCTGTTCCATTACAGGCTAAAACAGAACAGAGGAGCCACCTATCAGGGGTTTCCCACAACCAAGGCACATATTCCTGCAGCCACCATGCCGAGCCTACGCCCTGCCGTGACCCTTTTCTGTCAGATCAAAAGACAGGGACAGCATCAAGGAGCATTAAAGCTCTCAAGGCTTGTAGCTTGTGCTGAAATCCCTGAACACAGGCACTACTGAGGATCCCTGCTAAGCTGAAGACACAGTGTGGTTCCAGGAGGCAGTGGTGTGTCTGGGAGAGGGTTGCAGAAGACAGACTTTCAATAAGCCCATGAAATGATCCAACCCATAGGGCAGCCCAGGGTGGTTTCTTCAAGGCTGATGGCCCACAGGGACGAGGTTCAAGTTACTCGGAGAACCACAGAAGTCCCCAGCATCAAGGGCCTGCCGACTCTCCAGCTGTGAAGCTCAAACTCCTGCTCTCAAGGTGCTGTAGTCTGTGCTCCAGAGTTTCCATCACATTGATCACGGGAAACCAGAGGGACTGCTCTCAGAGTTCATCTCTCTCATCAAGGGATACTGAGCAGTATTTTCCAAAAAACCTGCCCAAATACCTTTTTTTGGAAAATCATTGCTTTCTGCAGGGAAAGCGCATGATATCCAGAAGTCATGGAGTGAGCAGAAGAGCCCATCAGGAGCTCCACAGCTTCCCCTGCCTGTTCCGTGCACACAAATAACATGCCACGAGGGAGGAGAGCAATGGGCGCAGGAAGCGCTCCTCAGCTTCCTCCAGTGCCACGCATCCGTTAGCACTGATGAGCGTTTATTCAACAAGATTGAACTCAGCTGCCCACCAATACTTACGAGCTTCTTCAGTTCTTCTCTTCTCTGAAGGTCTGCTGGGTTCTCCAATCCCAATCAGGTTGGCAGCCACTACTCGAAATTCATACTCGACCCAAGGGTTCAGACCCACCACTGTCGCTGTGAACGTCCTGCCATCAATGATCTCTGGAACTAGGAGACAGCTACAGGTCAGGAATGCAATGAAACCCACTAAAAGTATTAAAGACTGCCAAGAAAAGGTCATACATATTACGATGTGTAAATACAAAGTGAATAAGGATTGATAAGCTTTTTCTCATTTTTCTAACATTTTGTTAACTGCAAAGAAGTAAATGAGGTGGCATGAAAACATTGTGCTTTTAGCACAGAAATTCCTGATATTAAAGAGTTTCTCCTAAATTGACACTTTTTGAAGACAAAGTGTTGAGACCAGCAGCTTTAAAGGGTTTTTATTTTTCTGTTGTTAAAACACAGTGTTCCCTCTCTTTAATGGTAACTGGAACAAAATTAACCTCTAACGGAATGAGCAATTACATCATGGGATTTTTCCCTCTATCAGGAAAATAATTCTACTTAAAGATAGGCCGGATGACACGGTCTGTCCCTGAGGGATGTCTTTATAGGCCACAATTACTGTTGTATATCTCCAGCGCGGCAACAAAAGATAGGAATTCATTCTGTTTTCCCTTAAACATTCATGAGAAAAATGGATGAGTAATAGCACTGACTGGACACTAAATCTTTGGGTTGCCAAACTTGAAACTAGTTAGTAAGACGAGTGCTCTGCAGTCAGTTAAATTACTTTTCACTTCAGGGTGCAGACCTCCTCCACTCAGCCCGTGCATGGGTCCCAATGGATGTGTTTTCCATTGGTGGAGCACTTCAGGGCCCAGGTGATGGACCTACCTGTGCTCACCGCTTGCCATCCCACTGAGAAGGGGGTCCTTGCTTGCACGACATACATTGTAATAGGGCTGTGGTTGTCTGCTCCTGGCCTCCAGGACAGTTGAGCGGTGGTGTCGGTGATTTCATCTATCGTCACAGCTTCTGGTGGACCTGGAGGACCTGTTGGAAGAATTACAGGAGGGGGGGTGCTTGGAGCATTGCAGTGGCTCAAGGAAGGAGTGCTCTGGTCTTCTTCCCCTACTCTGGACAGAGATAACTGAGTCACAGAATCACAGGGGTTGGAAGGGACCGCTGGGGAATATCTAGTCCAACCCCCCTGCCAGAACAGAGACACCTACAGCAGGTTGCACAGGACGGTGTCCAGGCGGGTTTGGAATGTCTCCAGAGTTGGAGACTCCACCACCTCTCTGGGCAGCCTGTGCCAGTGCTCTGTCATCCTCAAAGTAAAGAAGTTCCTCCTCATGTTTAGATGGAACTTCCTATGTTCAAGTTTGTGCCCATTACCTCTTGTCCTGTCACTCGGCACCACCACAAAAAGACTGGTCCCATCCTCCCGGCACCCTCTCTTTAAGTATTTGTAAGCATTGATGAGATTCCCCCTCAGTCTTCTATTCTCCAGACTAAAAAGACCCAAGTCCCTCAGCCTTTCCTCATGAGAAAGATGTTCCAGACCTCTAATCATCCTTGTAGCCCTACAGAGTCCCTGCAGAGAAGTTATTCACAGCCCCAGCTGTAGTTTAGCAGTTCTTGTTGCCTCGATGAGATTGGGAGGCATGGGGGCATAGACAAACACACAAATCCCCAGCTTCACCCGCAGCCCCCCCGTGCTTCCACGTGAGCAGCAGCACTGTGGCATGCCTGAGCTACCCAATAGAGCAACATACTCCACAGCACTCGGGATCAGCTCTGCCATCCCACCTCTGCGGCTTTAGCACTGGCCTATGCACAAGTACGATTTTTGGCTGCAGCTTGGATGCATCCCGAGGCTGGTGAAGAAAGAAGGACCTGCCTGTAATTAGCATTATGCCCACGTGTGGACCAGTATCTTCTGCTTCACTGCTGGATTCCTTTGAACCAGTAAAGCACTGTAGGACATACCGATCAGAGAGAGGACATCATATGGCCATTACTGTCTGTAGTGGTACCTGAGGTGAAGTCTCTCCCCAAAAGCACCATCTCAAGCAAACTCTCTTGCAATTCAGTCTCTGGACTAAAATTATTCTTGTATGATATTCAGAGACATTTAAATATCTAAAATACCCCGAAACCTTCCAATATCCTGTCTTTAAAATGAAACTTTCAGCAGGTCTAGCCAGATTTAATTTCTCAGAAATTAAAACATTAAATTGTTTTGCTGGGGGGAGCAGCTACGCAACGCAGTCTCATGAAGCAGTCAGCTTCTTCGGTCCCCCACCGCAAGTTACACCAGAGAAATGAAATTTCATTGGATCTGTCACAAATTACTCCTACGGCTTGGCAGAGGCTGAAACAAACTGTCTTCAATTCATGTCTTGGAATAACCATGGTTATTCCCAACATTTCAGAATATACTTCTTTGCAGGGTGCAGGCTACAGTAGGGCAAGAGAGGGAAAAATTATCAGTTACCGATTTACCAAATATTTTTTGGCTGCTGACAGACACATGCTTGGGTTCTGATGGCGTGAAAAAATCCCATCCTGAACAAGTGGGCTGCTCCGTGTGTACCGGTGCCAGGGGTTACTTCTGTGTGCTCTTGTTTGATATTCCCTGACATAAAGAATTGATTTTTATTCTAGTATCTAATCTTATTATTTTGACATAACTCCAATATTTTAAAAAACTTCTAAAAATTATTCTGAAGGCTGTATTTATGCACCAGCTATTCAGCTCCCCCTCCAGTCTCACAGCCCAGGGCTATTTCCCAATTTTTATGCATTCGGCGCGACGGTACGGCACAACTCTCAGCGCAGCCATGGGACCACTGGCCTGGATAGAAACGTCCCCGTTGACGTTTTTAGGGAGCGATAAGATCAGTATTTTTGCCATCATCAAGGGTCATTTTCTTGTGAGAATGTCATGTTCCTCCTGTTTGTTTACAGAGCCAGCACTAAGGAAATTACCTAACCGAGGCGCCCATCGGCAGGCTGTTTTGAAATGTTTGTGCAAAAAGGAAAAAAAAAAAAAAAATCATCTGAAATCATGCTACAGCAAAAACCCAAGAGTAACGGGGAGCAACCTCCCAGGGAGGAAAGCAGCGGCTTCGCTGCCTGCAGGGGCCCAGCTCTGCGTACAGCACGTGGCTGGGAACGTCGGCATTCGTACTCCTATGGGGGAAACGTGGTGAAAAGCATAACGACATTATGAGGACAACAGAAATGCCCAGCTACACACGAGGGCACATTTCTCAGTGGAAGTTCAGGGCCTAATCTCAGGTATTTTGCTGTGGCACGGCTTTGATAAAGAGGGAATTTCTTACTTCTTTTTCATGCTCTCCTCGTTTCACTGAGTCGCCTGAGAACTTAGGTTACCTGGAGAACATGCAAACCATGATTTTGCTGGGGTGTCCGAGAACTAAGGGTGGCAGGCACAGAGCAGCACCAAAGTTTGCGTTCCTCAAAGCTAACGAGCAGGAAAATATATATCATACTTATTTTAAGGTCCAGACTCAGGTTAACTAATTAAAGTCATACTTACAGATCACCTGTGTATGGTCATGAACAGATCTTAAAATATCAGTGAAGTTACTAAATCATGTTTATTCTAGAAAAGGAACAATACTGCTGGGCAGAAATGCAGTGAATAAGCTGGAGACTCTTTCTGCTGCTCAGGTCATCAAATAAATGAGCTCACTTGCTGCAAGTTTTGCATTCAGGACATGAACATGTGCTGGTGTGTTTATCTGTGCTGTGTGTCTGTTGTACGAGTATGTATATATGAAACAATCTTTATATGCACTGTTTGAAAACGTATTCTGGTGTGTTTATCTGTGCTGTGTGTCTGTTGTACGAGTATGTATATATGAAACAATCTTTATATGCACTGTTTGAAAACGTATTGTGAAACACAGCGTGTACTTAGAGCTTATTTCTCAGATTAATTACAAGATGCTGGGATCCCAGTAAGTGTCTCTGAGCCCAGGAATTGTCGTACCAGCAGCAGAAGATAGGCAGAAAAAAAAAAAAGAAACTTTTACAACAACAACAACAGTAACAAAATTCAAATACCTCTTACAATCAGGTCTGCAGCAGCCGATAGCTTGTCCACACTTGTTTGCACCATGCAGACGTATTTCCCAGCATGCTTCAGCTGGATGCTTCTGATCATCAAATCACCAGCTGAATCCTGCTGATAAAGTAGGGAAAAGTGGTTACAATTACTTTTTAATGAGCGCTAAACATCATTATCGCATGAAGGACACTGTGACTAATGGATTTACTTTACACTGGCTGATAAAAACATTAGTAATGCAAGCCGTGCCCTATTAAAATTATGTGAGTCTGCCTTGAAGATAAGAGCGGGAGCGTTTCTAAAATGATGGCTCCTACATGGGGCAGGGGAGCCTGGGTTGGGTCCGTTAAGCAGTTTCCCCATTAAAACATTGTGACAAAGCTTATGTAGGGCAGGTTCGCTCCGCTTCTTCCTTTAGCTCTCTGGATATTCGATTTATAGCCTCTCTGGTATTCAGATGCCCAAGTTGTGTCCACATCTATTACGTAAGTGAAAACCAACCCAAATTATGAGACATCTGCAATAGTTTCACGGCTTTGTATTACGGCCAACATTTTGATTGCCCGGCGTTTTTGTGCTAAAGATCATGAGAACAGCACTCTCCGAGGAAATCTTGCATCACCTAACAGCGGTAATTTGTTTTCCAAACGCCAAGTGCATGTCTGATTAAGTGTTGAATAGAACTAATTAGGTTTCTGTATGTATAGGAAGCTGAAAACTCTCTCTAAATTTTTCTCCAGACACAAAGCATTCGATATATTAGAAATCTCAGGGTAACCTTGTGATTGTGGCTTTCTGACTGAAGAATATTAATAAAGTTTGTAATTTTAGCTTTGCAGGCCAACCAGGCGCAGTTGCCGGGAAGAGCCATCACTGCTGATGTGCGCCCTAGGCATCAATCTTTAAGTGCATCTTCTAATGATTTTTTTAGGGATAACAGCAAGGCTTGTAAATTGTGTTTCCTTTTCCTTTCAGCATTAAATTTCACTCCTGACAAATGTAAACACGGACTGCCAGTCTGCCTGAAACCCAGCGGAGCATGTGGCTCTGTAAAACCTCCTGCAGAGCAACATGCAAAACCCTTTCCAGTTTTCTACTTCTGCTGAAAATTTCTTACATTTCTTCCTTTCTTTTTCTTGCTCCCTTCACCCAATGAAAATGGACAAAAAATCATGAGGAAGGATGAGACAACAATTTTAAATTGCAACTAAGTTAGAAATTAAACTCTCCAAGTCCTGCCTAACATGCAACAGGCTAAATTAGATGAAATCTGAACTGCAAAGGAAAATGTTATGGTTACAAAGAAAGGAAACTTTTTCCCCATCTTCCAGACATAGCTTGTGAAATGGCTGCTCGTTTTTCAGCAAAAAATATTTCGAGATTATTTTTGGTCAGAAGAATGGCATGAGAAGCTGGGGCAGGTGTGACAGACGTGCCACCTCCTCATGTGAACCCCCTTTCCAACAGACGGCGTACCTCCTATAGCACTGACCTTCTCTGAATCCCAAAATTCATGCCACAACAACTTCAGGAAATCTGAAACTACTAGAAAAGCTGAAACAACCTGCCCTTTACACCTGAGGTAAAACCAGAGAAAAATCAAGCAGGGAAGGACCATCACGGGTACGCTTACCTTGCTGTGAGCTCTCCAGTCCTAAACCTTCCTGGAGAGGCGGAAAATGGCAAATGACCCAAGCAGATTTTCTCCTCTACTACAGAAGGAGTAATTGCTGCCTTCACTACCCTTTCTTCCCTTGCCACTTGATCATGGTCCTGAACAACAGTGGTGGCCAGGGCTGTATTTAATGGGCAGTCCAACCATCATTTCACACCTGACTCTTCTCCTAGCTATCAGATTTCCATGAACATGATCTTTTCAACCTTCAAATAAACAATTCTCTGGACGTTGCAAAAGTTGGCATTGTCAGTGGGTACTGACTGGATTTCACAGAATGATAGAAAGGTTTGAGTTGGAAGGGACCTTAAAGCTCATCTCGTTCCAAGCCCCTGCCATGGGCAGGGACACCTCCCACTAGACCAGGTTGCTCAAACCCCCATCCAGCCATTTTTTCCATAAACAAACAAACAACCCACCCAAAGATACCAACGTGACATTGCCAGGAAACATACACAGAACACTGAAAAGAAATGTCATCTCTGATGGTCAGTGATGTTTGTAATACTATGCAGGTTATTTTGTGTAGAAGAAAAATACTTATTCTAAGCATGTGGTCACAAGAGGAGGATACAGATGGAGGCAGATAAACATGCCAATAAACACTGCCTGAACAAATTTGAGGATATGGTCTGATTTCCTGCTATTTTCTCTATAAATACAAAGTTCTACAATTGTTATATTTTACATTTCTTTTACTGTTACAGCCAGAGAAAAACTATGATGGACTTCTTCCTTGAATGAGAAGGCAGTTTTTTGCAATGAGAAAACATATTATAGGTCTTCGACATACTTCACACTGCAATGTGAATGCATCGTTCATGCGAGCGGATTTAAGTCATGTAATTAAGAAATCATAACAATTCTACACCAACTATGACGAAGTATTACACTGGGAATGTTCATCTTAGTCTGTAAGACATAAGACAACATCTCCTACTATTAACTTAGTCAAGTCCATTCCCTCTATTAGTAGCCCTTTTCTATGTTACCTACTTTTATTACTGTGAAGAGATTGCTTTAGTATTAATACTTACCCCTCCAACTCTTTCAAAGTGATCCCCGTCTTTTTCAAAGTCTATCAGGTGTCCATTAAATGACCAGGTAAACATGATATCTAGCGAGTGATCGTGAGATACCTGACAAGGCAAGACAATGCTTTCTCCAACAGTGACATCCATGCTGAAAGGTGACACCATAACCCGGGTTGGATCTACAAAGAAAGAAAAAAAAGGAAAGAAAGAAAGAAAGAAAAAAGCATTAATCCTGTCGTCCTCAGAAACGGAGAGAGATGTAGTGCTGAGAAAGATCCTAAGCAGTCTACCACAACTGCAGCATTGCCACCAGAACTTGAAAAATTTGCAGTGATCACTTTGGAAGATCCTTAATGCAACAAGTGAACTGTCACAGCTTTGATTTTATCCTCCAATTCCTTTCTCTTTTTGTTGGATTGAAACACCATTTATAAATCCTCCAGAATCCTCTTCTAGCCACCATCCTGACGAACAAGGAGAAAAGGCTGGAAAAGAGTGCAGCAAATCTGAAAGGCTTGGTTAAAATTTTTGAAAAAGCTTGGAGATCAGAGATTATTTTATTTGAATCTTCTTACTTCACAGATTTGTTTCACAGTCATACATTACTCACCATGGTTATAAAAAAACCCTTATTTTTTTGTTCCTAAATTAAATGCTGCCTTAGGAAAACTCTCTCCATGTAAAATCTCCAAAACCGGAATGAAGAAAGGTACATTAAAAACATGAGTGATATCTTCTTGGACCTGGAAAGTGAAAGATTAGACTAACATTATCGTTGTATGTTATTGTTTATTGAAAACTCGGTGCATGTTAAGAATATTTGCCACGCTTACCTTTTAAATCCAGGTAGTTTTCTTTGTGTGAGGAGGGCCCACACACAGAATAAATATAAGTGATGAGGGATATCAACCAAACCTTTCATACCATGGAAACCAAACCCTGCCCTGGTAAGCCACGTCCTGTAGCAATGTCAGACAGAGGGGTTTTGCGGTAGGATGTAGCTCTGGGTGTAGTAACTCCTCTGCCTGAGGCGCAGCTGATTTGGGTCAGTTAGTCAATCAGACTGACTCACCTTTTAGGACCTCTGTGGTCTTACATGAGATGTCACTGACCTGTTGAACAAGACCTGAGCAAGTATTTTGGGGAGGTGAAGTAGAAGAAAGGTGAGAAAGGGCATTGTCCTAAACACATTTCCAAAGGAAAGCCCCCAAACCTGTGGGTAGCTGTGACGTAGCAAGTTCTGTCTATTAAATATGGGCAGCAGCACGTACCAGCTCCACCTTGGGCTTCAGGACTAATCCCTTACTCACAGCTGAAGTTCACATGGATCCTTTACCACTGGTTTAATTGTCCATTTTTCACTTTAGTCATGCAGTACAAGCAAAATGGTGGCACAGAAAGATGAGCCATGACACATTATGCAGACTTCAGCTCCTCGTCTGTGCCCGTGAATTCCCTCTGCCTCTAAAGTTAACATTTGTCTTTCATTTCTGTTGACAAAAATGCAGTAATTTTTTTCTACAGGGCCTCAGAGGAAATGAAAAGGAGAAAAAATATTGCTTAACAATGAGACCAGAAGTCTGAAAATCATATACAGATAGATATTTTTCCTTATTCCAAAAGTCTATTCTGCACAGCTGTCATGCTAAACTACTATGAGCATTATTCATTCTCTGGTATATGAAACCAAAATCTTAACTACTTCTTCCAGGGACTATTGGCCAACTGCTTAATTCTCTGCTAAAATAATAAAGATACAACAACAAAGTACTGGGCAGAACTACGCACCGAAATTCTGGGGATGCGAAGCTGTTCCTGGGTTTTCAAAGACCTTAGCAAAAGTGTAGAGGACATGGTGAAAAAGGTTTCAATGCTGACTATAGAGGCTTCAGATCAAGTCTTCGTGAACTTGGCTGTATTACCTTGGACAAATTTAATTCATCTATATTTTGGTTTCACTTCTAACAAAAGAGAGTAACTCTTAGCAGAACCTCAGTAGATGTTACGAGCCTTAACTAATTAATAAAAGGAAAGCATTTGAAATTTCTCAGGTATAAGCAGTATAAGTGCACACTACTAAAATAAGGTTTAATTATTGCCTAGACTTATGACAGTGATGTATCAGGATTTTACGGTCACTTGGGATTGCGACTACTGAAACTCAAGAAGACCTGGAGCATTCCAAGCTCAGGATGCTACAGAAACACCCGCATCTGCAGTGGGGCTCAGGCACAGCAAAATTCCTTTCAGCATCAGAAATTCATCCTCGGCCCTGCTCAAAGGCCGCCTGAAATACTGATGAAGGACTTGACTCTGAGATGAAACGGGTGCCTCCCGCAAAGCCCTGAGCTCTCCTGCATGAGTCCTGCAATGATCCGTGTAAGCTGTGGTCCTTAACAAGCGCCAGCACCGAGGGTTTGCTGTAGCTGACCCTCGCCTCCACGGCATTTTCTGCAAGATGCGAGAAGTCCACACCATAAATCTGAATCTTCCTGCTGCAATGCATACAGTTTATAAATATATAAAGAATGAAACATGGGTGTTTGCTAAAGACCTGCTTTGCAGAGTAGCTTAGCACAGCTCCTGGGGACATGGTAGGATCTGCAAGTGCCTGGTGCCTCCAAAAATCAGGCCCCCGGGTCTCAATCCAACCATGCCAAGAAGCATTGCAATCTAATCGCTGAACATACCGGGTGATGGGAATGGCTGATCCAGCTTGGTGACAAACGATGCATGGGGAGGGCTCTGACCCAAGCCGTGCTCAGCACAAGCATGAGCCCCGCAATGCACTTTACAAATCACCCCAAGGAGAATGCTTACCCATCGCTTCTCAAGGACTGGGAAAGCTGGAAAACAAAAACATCCCCCTCCCTTCCTTTAATAACCCTAGCAGAGCAGCAAATGGAAAATGTTATTTGGAAGGCAATTGAGGGCAGCCGAGTGTAGGCACACCTTGGCGATACGCAGCCAAGTGGTAATCAAAATTATTAGATTTGCATTTTCAAAACCTGTAACATCAGGCACTTTTTAAATTACGGTGAGTGCTTTAATGATACCAAAATCGTGTTGGTTGGCATCCAAGTCAAAAATTAAAAAAACAATGACTGTTTTTTTCTGAGCTAGCTCCTCATTTATTTATTGCCCACTTGCAAGGCAAGAGAGACAATCTAGGGAGACAGCTACTATGGGAGAGCTGATCTTAATGCTCTGTTACTGTCCTGGCCCCCCTCCCAAGTGCAAGTTATTTTCCTCAGATGTCTTTGCTTAGTAAGGGCACTATTCCCAAGGACAGTTAATGAAAAAAAATAATTGTGATTTTGGTCATATTTCAAGATGATATTCACCTTTGGAGCACCCTGGTGCATTTTGAGATAGTTTTAAAAATAAGGCTGAAAGATTCAGTTGCAGATAGGGGGTAGAGAATTCCTATGAGTAGCATCACCCCTTAGAGCTGGCTGCAGGTTTCCAAGCCCTTCCCAGAGGGAAGCAGCGCCTGGCGCTTCCCAGCTCTCCTGCAAATAGAATAGACAAAAAATAAGCAAAATTGTTCCAGGTCACTTCTGAGAAAGTTTGTCTGGCATTACTAGGAAGTTTTTTAGAGGAGAAATAAGTGAATAGTGCATGCCAGCGGGAATGCTCTCAAGGGATGAAAAGCCCTCTGTCATCAGGAGGTAAAATAATCTGGTTTTCAGTCTCAAATGGAATCATAGAATGGTTTAGGTTGGAAGGGACCTCAAAGCTCATCTCGTTCCAACCCCCTGCCATGGGCAGGGACACCTCCCACTAGACCTGGTTGCTCCAAGCCCCGTCCAACCTGGCCTTGAACACCTCCAGGGATGGGGCAGCCACAGCTTCTCCGGGCAACCTGGGCCAGGGTCTCACCACCCTCACAGGAAAGAATTTCTTCCTCCTATCTCATCTAAATCTCCCCTCCTGCAGTTTAAAACCATCCCCCTTCGTCCTATGGCTCCACTCCCTGATCCAGAGTCCCTCCCCAGCTTTCCTGTAGCCCCCCTTTAATTTAAGTACTGGAAGAGGCTCGAAGGTCTCCCTGGAGCCTTCTCTTCTCCAGGCTGAACAACCCCAACTCTCTCAGCCTGTCCTCCCAGCAGAGGGGCTCCAGCCCTCGGATGATCTTGGTGGCCCTCCTCAAAACAGGGAAAAAAAATAACCACACCGTACATGCAAACGTATTCAGCAGGTGTCCTGTAGGTACAGCAAATGCAGTGACAGGAGATGTGAGCGAGCCTACACTGGCCTGTGCTGGGATGGACCCTCTGCAGACTGGAAGGTGACTGTCTGTAGGTGTCACTGAAGGCTCAGGGAAGGAAAGCTGCCTTGCAGCCTTCCTTCCATGCTGGCATTTTCAGGAGCACACTTTGTGTGACAGAAACGGCACTTTTTTGTTCTATGTGCAGTTTTCCTTGCACGACAGCCAGGCTGGCAGCTCATGGAGTGGCTCGGCTTGCAGCTCGTCGTTGGAGCCGAGGAGGTTTGAGCAGGACGGAAGGTCCTGGGGTGGTCCTCAGCTGGAGCAGACCTGCACCACCGCACGGGACAGCTCTGGACACCGCCACCATCTGCCCTGGCCCCGCCAGCAGATGCGCTGAGGCTATCTGAGCTTTTCTTACCTGTTTGTGTCCTACGTTACATCCCTTAGTTTTATTGCTGCAGCGTATTGCAGAGAATTTGGTGTATTTCTGACCGACTTAATGTATTTTGTTTATATTACCAGAGATTTTCGCAAAGTTTTCTTGTGAGCTTTCAGTTTGTTAGGAGAACCGGAGCTGAGCAGCACTTCCCATCTGTAGGAAGGCTTAATTGCTTCGCTTTTGTCCCTCGTCCCCTGCCTAAAGGGAACCCATCGTTAGCTATTAGTGCCGCCTGTGATTCGCATCTCATTTCGGCAAGCTGTGATGCATTTCTGAGCTGCAAACCAGGAGGCTGCAGACATCGCCGGTACGGTCTGAGGGTAACAATTATCCAGTCTGAAAAGAAACCATCCCACCCTGATTTTCTATTGATTGGGTGTCCATTAGGAGGGATTACTTGTTTAGGATAAACAGCTTTGCATCGCTGCGTTTGCTTGTTGTAGCTCACGTAGTGCTATGTTGTGTCATATTGATCTGGAGGACATGACACAGTAGGACACAATCTCCAGTGGCACGACATGTGACATAAAATGAATCAGAGACTGACACTTGGAGAGAATGCTTTTTTTAGCATGCAAATATCTTTTGAATGATACAGGAGGACCACGGCAAAGCAAGAAGCGATGTCCCATGTATTGCGCCCATCAGCAAGATTTCAACTGTCTGGAGGGGTTTTTTCCACCACAGACAGGCAGACCTGTCTGCGTTAGACGACTGCTTGGTGTCCCGTTCCCAAACGTGCTGCTTTCCAATTTGGCTCAGCTGTGGAGGCTGTATGCTCCACTCCGCAGGGAAGGGATTCAGCGATGCTAATAACCGCAGTGCCTTTCATTTAAGGATATCAAAGTGCTTAGTAAACAATGAGATACGCTTTGCCAGCCCTGGCTGCAGAAGGAATATAGAGTATTTTACTACAATAAAAGATTGAACTGTAACATGCTCAGGAGATACAGCTCTGGTTGTTGGCCTTGAAGCAGTGGAGTTGAGCATCTCAGAGACAGGTTCAAGAAAGAGATATTTCTAATGCTGGTTTCTGAAACCTGTGCACCTAAAACCTAAATGCTTATTTAGACATCTATCCCAGCATAGAGGAGGAGGTCAAAGGAGAATGAAGAGAAAGGAATATTCAGGTTTTGATATGCAGGGTAAAAAACTGAAGAAATCAGAACTCTCTCCTCAAAACTGAACGGTGACTTCAGATTGTTAGGCTTACAAGGGAAATTTTCCAAGAGTTTGCAAAGGCTTGTCCCTTCCTTTCTTCTTCCAGCCTTGCCCATGTCACTTCATTCAAGACTTGTTTGCACTTTCACGCTGCCAGGTTTGGTTAATGGAAGCTAATGGAAATTTTGTAAAAGATCCTCCACTGAAGGTCTGCAGCGTATGTCCCTCTCCCGTTTACTCTTTTGCCTAAATACGCAAATTATCTTGTAAATATTCATGGTGTTGGAGGGGAAAGTATGTGCAAATGGACGCAAATCGGCTAGTGAAAACTGCAACAGCTGCTTATGGACAGAAGAAACACTCTCTGGTTCTTTAAATGGGAAAAAATAAAAGCAGTATTTGTTTTTGCTGAGGGATATGTACATTTTCTTCAAGTACAGAAGAAATATTAGTATCCTGCGTATCATACTCAGAGGGCACGTCTGAGCTAAATAGCAGCGAGCAGCTCAGAGGTGTAACGGCCAGAGCGGCTGCTGCAGAATGCAGAGAGGAGGACATTTATTCCAGGCTGGACAAGAGGAGACCATATAGACCAAAGCCATTTCAGCATGCGAGGCTTTGACTCTCTGCATCATGTACTGTGATAGGAGCATGCCAGGGCATCTGTTAGCTGTTTAATGAAAGCCAGTGTGGATGACAAGGTAATTTCAGGTTCAAGCATGAATGCTCAAGTGCAAGAGTTTATGTTCAATTACCAGATGCTTCAAACAAGCAGCTAAGACAAAGGCAAGCGATGCCAAGCACACACGGCTGCATCCAATGCCAGAGAAAATGGAAAGAGCACTGCTTTTCCTCGGGCTGAATTTCCATTGACATTGCTGATATTCCTTACTTGGACCTAGGCAGATAAGCAGTAGTTTCAAGTTTGATTAACCATCTAATTACCTAATTCTCTTAAACAGCCAGAGGTGTCACAATGTTAAAGGTCCACCTACATTTTTTGCTTCTCTGCATAAACCATTTCATGTACAAGATTTTAAAATAGGCTTTTCTTGTAGATTAACTACAATTTGAGTATTTGGGACTCACTTTTTCTCTTTTTGGAACACCAGCACGTTTACTGTTCTCATTTCTCTTTTTATCAGAGGGAGCTAATAAATGCATTGCAGATCAATGTCCTCTATTTGCAATGACATTTTACATTATTGTATTGATTTCAAGGCAAATCATGTCTGGAGATAATAAAAATCAATCTTGGAGGTAGAATCATCTGTTTTCTATGAGCAACCAAAGAATCAAAGTCCAATACATAAATACTCAAATGTGCTCTAATGTTTCTTTCGCTTCTATTTGTGAATGAAACATTTATCCAAGACCGTGAAGTCAAAAGCACCTGAAGCTCGACCAGCCAAACGTCCAGGAGCTCTTAGTGCTCTGGGCACCATCCGACACTATGAGAAACATGAAAGAGAGGAAAATAGGACCCTGAACTAAAGAGATTAATAACCAGTGAACAACTAAACACACTGTATGAATCAGCATGGCAAACTACAGCTATAGATTGTTTTAGTACTTTATGGGGCATGGCCAAAATTAAGACTAAAAGGCAATGAGGAAAGGCTAAGCATTTACAATATTTGGCCTTTACAATATCACAGATGTGAGCTGTGATGAGTCACATATATGCTTTTCAGGAACAGGCACATGGTTCTTAGGACATGGTTAGGACAAGAGGTAACGAGCACAAACTTGAACGTAGGAAGTTCCATCTAAACATGAGGAGGAACTTCTTTCCTTTGAGGGTGGCAGAGCACTGGCACAGGCTGCCCAGAGAGGTGGTGGAGTCTCCAACTCTGGAGACATTCCAAACCCGCCTGGACGCCGTCCTGTGCAACCTGCTCTGGGTGACCCTGCTCTGGCAGGGGGGGTTGGACGAGATGATCTCCAGAGGTCCCTGCCAACCCTGGTGATTCTGTGATTCTTACGCCAATATAACTCTTCCATATAATCAGCTATTATACATGTGCTCTCGCAAGACAAGTAACAAGATTTATAAGGCACATTTCTTAACAGAAAATTGTGCAGCACTTACAGTATCCTCTGGTGTGTACTATGGCAGCTCAGCCTAATAAAATGTAATCTTATTAAAAGCAAAAGGGACACTATCAGTTTAGAAAAGGGAATTTAGGCCTGGGACTAAAGTGACTTCTCTGATTTTAGAAATATATGTGGTTAGCAGTCTAGATCTTTCCAGGTAATCAGGCAGCACCGATCTTTGGCAACGAAAGCAGTGATACATGGCCATGTATTTAACGGGGATTAAGGAAAGGAAGGTGGAACATCTGACCTTTCCTGGAAGAGCGGAGAGTCTGATTCAGCAATACAAACGGTTGAGCTGGACATTTAGGACATGCCAAAATTGCTTTCCTGAAAGAGGATCCTCATCTTGCAGTTTACTTGGCTTAAATCTTGCTGTATCAGAACCACAGCAGTGTGGGGGACGTGCAATTATTTTTAGGCAGGTGCTTCAGCATGTTGCGTGAGCCCCTTTCTCTCAGGCAGCCTCTGTTTTCTGTTAGCGTGGGCAAGCTTTTTTTAAGAGGAGAGTTTAGATGATGTTCCTTGTGACTGCGCCCCTAAGTAACCTGTCCATCCAGCTGCCGAAGGTTCCCCTTCAAGAATGGCAGTTTCCTTCTCAGCTTCATTCAGAGCAGAACTGCAGTCGAGGCACAAGATATTAACATATTTCTTAAACTGGCATTGAAAAAGAGCTTCCCGCAGATTGAAAACTGTCTAAAGTTGATGTAAGAGCCTCCCTCCCAGGAATTAATGCCTCCCACCTCCCAGACAGGGACCAGGCAGTCAATCAAGGGATTGCATTTCTGCATACTCAAATATGCATTCTTTGTGTGGCTGAATAATAAATGACGGTTAATTTAAATCTGAAAACACATTAAGAATGGCATTGCATCAAAGGATACTGGGGAGGGATGTGCCATTATAGCAAATTCAAAGACAAAATATATGAAAATATATCCACTCCACTGAGACTACAGAAAGTGTTACTTAAATAACAAGAGGGCACAATACTTCATTTTAACCTCCATTTTACCTAGTGCAATGCAATCTTATCAAATCAAGCTCTCTCCATACAATTGTGACAAAGAAAATCACACGTAATGGGGTTTGGAAATGACAATCAAATCTGTCACTCATAGAAATGTGTACTTGCTCTTTACAGCAGCATGCAACAGCGCCTGATTACACCACAAAACCCAAACATCCCTTCTCTCGCTCTTTGCATTTCAGACTAAAATAAAATCCACTTCACTTCAGAGGTGCCTTAAATGAAATCGGTGTATTTGACAAACGATTGAACCGTTTGTGACACACTTTACAGATAACCCAGTGAATTCAAGGTGGCACCTTTTGTGGGCTATTGACTGCAACTAGCCGATATCCGTCTTTTCAAGTATGGAATAATCTACTGTCATTGCAAAAAAGATGGCCATCTTACAGAGAAGGTTAATCAGATACAAGAGAAATCATATCTAATCTTTGATAAATTGCAAGTCACTCAAGGATCAATCACGGTTCTCCTTGTAACACAAGCCACAGGTAATTGTGCCAACGTAGCGCCGTGCAGTTTGCCATGCAGCCCAGGTACACAGTGGCCAACACTATTTTGCCCCTTCGAACAGTTTAGCCTGCTGAGATGGTTGATTTATGGGGCTTCTAAATATGTTTTGAACAGTAATGACCATAAACAAAAAAATTTCAAAGAGAAGTAGAGCAGCAATAATATGATATGCAAGCATTCAAACTGTAAAATTATGAAGTGACTGGCACAGCCTTTGCATTTTTATGGTATAGTATGTGCTTTATGTCTTTCCTATCCAAGTTCTGTGTCTATTATCCACACCCTCCTCATCAGGACCAAGATGTTAGGAATTAGCTGACATGCAAGAATAAATCCCAAATTAAGAGTCATTAGGAACTGATGCCTCTTGAGCTGTCAAACTTACAGAATAGCATGAAAATCACCAGCTGGACTTTCCAGCTTCCCAGCGAATGATCCATAGCTCAACCATCCTTAACGTCACCCAGATCAAGGCTTGCATGTGTCATGACTGTCTTGGGATAAGCAAGTCTTGGCATACAGGTCATTTATCAAGCAGCCCAAGACACATTCAGCTTCCCACGTAGCAGATGTGAACGCAGTGCGTCACCATTCACATCACTAAGGGGAACTGGATGGGAGCACCTACTGATACCTCTGAAAACAGGGAAAGTTTTTACTGTTACATTAAGAAACTGGGCAAATTTAAGATTATTCTACTTCATTCTTAATGTATTCTAACTCAGTAAAAATAAACGTTTGCACTAAACTGCTGTATCAATATATTTACCCACAGTCACTAAAACCCACATACATGCTGTAACACAGATATCTGTATAAATATCGTTTTACACAATAATGTAATTTGCAGGAAGATACAATACCTCTCAGTTCTCAAAATTAATACAATTATTTCTCAGTAATGCTCAATACCTTATTATTATCATCAGACTATACTTGCTATAGAGCCATGCACACACACAGATGTAGAGGATGTCACAGTATCATTCTGGTATATACCTACATATAACCTAAATGAAATTTATTTTCATTATTATATGCATGTGTGGCTGTGTATGTTCAGGGATGTCCCTGGCTTACTTCAGGCACTATCTTCTTCATGTTAGAATTTTGGCTATCATGTGCTGCAGTAAAAAATACAGACCCACAACTGCGCTTAAGCTGTACTGTAAAATCAGCCAAAGGGAAGCACCTCCTTTCACTTTCATTTGGTCAAGTGTCAAGGCCTACTGCAGTCACTTTTGTATTTGGTTTTAAGGTTTTTTGTCTTCGTTTTTCCAGAGAATTTCAATTTGCTGCAGAATAAGAGCAGCACTGGATCTAAGATCTTACTTCTGTGAGACGAGGTTAAAGATTCTTAGACTCACAGAATCACCTAAGTTGGAAGGGACCTTTAAGATCATTGAGTCCAACCACCAACCTAACACTGCCAAAACCACCACTAAACCATGTTGCTCAGCACCATATCCACCTGCCTGTTAAATACCTCCAGGGATGGCGACTCCACCACTGCCCTGGGCAGCCTGTGCCAATGCTTGATAACCCTTTTGGTGAAGAAATTTTCCCAAATATCCAATCTAAACCTTCCCTGGCGCAACTTGAGGCCATTTCCTCTCATCCTATCACTTTTCACTTGGGAGAAGAGACCAACTCCCACCTTGCTCCAACCTCCTCTCAGGCAGTTGTAGAGAGCGAGAAGGTCTCCCCTCAGCTCCTTTTCTCCAGGCTGAACAACCCCAGTTCCCTCAGCCGCTCCTCAGAAGACCTGTGCTCCAGACCCCTCACCAGCTTCCTTGCCCTTCTCTGGACACGCTCCAGCACCTCAATGTCTTTCTTGTAGTGAAACAACTAAAAAGGAATTTAGAATATGTAGCAATTTTTTTGCATGCTTTGCTAACATCATTGCCTGGCCCTTGCCGGATTTGTCTTAGGGACAGTGACTGGAGAGACTTTACGAGGGCCAGCACTTAGAAACATAACTTAGGTATCACAACTAACAGTTGTATTTGAAACTATGAGCCCTATGCTGGACATCACCAGAATATACTGAATATTTCCATTGCTAACTTGGTTTGGCCAATGTCTCCTGAGGGATTATCCTGCATGGATGGGGGAAACTCTTATGTCCACAAAAAAGCTAAGAAAGTTTTGTCTTTGCTAAATCATTTTCATCGATACCCTCTGACTGTGACTTTCTTGGTTATGGAGGCGAAGAACTGGGACCTACTGAATATATGCTCATTATTAAATGGCAAAAAGCACCAGGGATGGTTCCAAAGTCAAATTTCTGCCATTTACCAGTTTTACCACTTCTCAACCCTGCTTTTAAAATACAAACCCATTGCCGCTCAGCATGTTCTCTGCTGCTTCCAGACACCCTAACCCTCAGGTTCAGTGGGTCTGTGCTGTTGAGCTCTAATGAGCAATCAGGACTTATTCCCTTACTCTAACTTTCTTTATTTCTAATGTACAATTTTTGCCCTTTTCTCCCTCCACCTCGTGGCAGATCTCAAAAAAAAAAAAAAAATAAAAATTAAAAATCTTGACAGAAAGTGGGCTACCAAGATTCACTCATTTTAGTAAGTACCAGATATATTTGTTTATTAAAGAGTTTGAATCTCCATCAGAACACAAAACTCAATATAAAATCCCCAGAAACAACATAGTGAGTGTCCCACTGGAACTCACGGCTATCTGTCAACAGGGAGAACGACCACCTCCATTTTCACCCCAGACTGCCTATCTCCTGCTGTTGTTACAAAGGTTTGTCTGCTGGGTGGGTTGCTGTATCCATCCCGTGAATGCCTTCAACCTAAGTATTTCTCTAAAGCAGCACCTGCTCTTACTATTTTATAATTAGACTGTAATTAGTAGAACTTCTTGCAAATAGCTCCCACAGAGAAATGACTCTACCACACAAAAGAAAAATTGAAAATTCCCACGCTACTTACAATCTACAGTAAAAAAAAAAACCTGGGCATTACTCTAGTGCCTCAGGAAATGACATCCAGACAACAAGACATAATTAAAAAGTTGTTATGCATTGGGCAGGACGAGGTATGACAATCTACGGATAACTGTAGAAAATGTATGCCTCTAGTTAATGATAACACTGAATTCTTATTCAAGTTGTACATATAAATAATCGAAAAGTTTAAGCCTATCCAAGCCAACTTGTGGAAAAAAGAAATTTCAAAAAGTACCTGCAAGTTTAAGTCAAATGAAGAAAGCACAAAAGCACTTATACAAACTCTGCTACAAACCTCTGGAATTTAGAAGTATCCAAAGAATTGAGTGGAGGGACAAGTGAGTGAGAGGGGGCGATAGCCGCTCTCTGGCAGCATTCCCAGTGGGAGCGCGCCCAGAGCCACAGGCTTGTGCATGGCGCCTGCGCGGGACAAGCACAGTGGTGGGGAAAAGCCTCTTCAACACCACTTTGAATAGTTTGACTTTGACTCACAACTGAATGTGAACAATTAAGCTTGAGAGAATTCCATCCAAAAGAGAACCAGATAAGCAAGCGAGGGGGCAGAGTGCTGAGGCTGCTCCGCGGGGCGAAGGCCAGCACAGTGAGAGGGAATGGAACCAGCTCTCCTCCTTACTTTCTGTCTGACCTCAAGCAACTCATTAAAAGTCTCTACTGCCTTATTTGCCCAGCATGTAAAATGGAAATAAGACCCTCATTATAAACTGTTTTGTCTTCTTATACCACTGTGAACAGCAGATATTTTTATTTAAGACTAACTTTTTCTTGAAACCCTGTTGAGACTTCCGTGCTGCCACAGGCAAGACTGAATTCCAAACGCCAATTTCCGAACAGATCAAGCAACAATAAGAACAGAACCAACAAAATAAACCTTGAAAAAAAATAATTTCTGAGCCACAAAGACCTAATTTGTTTCCCGATGAAGGCAAGATGTCTCCATGTCCTGTGCTCTCCTGCAAGGAAGTGACTCGTGTCTCCGTGTTCCAATTAATTAGTGGCACACCGAGCAGGAAAACTCTTCTTCCCAGAGACGTGCTACCGTTTTGCTGTCTTGGTGGTTGAGGCCCCAGGCCCTGATGTTAGGGGAAGGGGCAGGATGGAGGCAGGATCACACAGGTCATGAAAATAACAACCTGCAAGACCATCCCGTCATTATAACTTGCTCAAAATCCTCAGCTCCTACTCTACTGAATAAATATGCAACACAGAGCATCATTAAAATGCGTCCCTGACATTTCTCCCATTACATGGCATTTTACTTCAAATTAGCCACAAGTTTTTCTTATGCAAATAATTTCAAAACAAGAATCCAGACCCAACTTGCGAAGATACACAGAGAGAAGGGGAGGAAGGAACAGCACGCCAGTGCTACCATCCCTCCGTTCAGCCTGGCTTCAGCGGCGGGTGGCTTTGACCCCGAGCACACAGCTGTGCTAGGGCTTCAGCCACGGTCTGCAGTATTTCCCCCCACTCCCACTCGTGGCTGGCTCCTGTACGGAATGATGTTCATCATTAACAGCACCAAACAGTTTAATTACCAGGACTAATGGATTCAGGCTTGGATTTTTACAGAGACTTTCTACTGTGCACTTAGACACAAAAGGAGCTGAAATCTTCACTGGTGAAATACCGCTGACTTTCTACATAAACTCTAACAAAGATTATTATTTAGAGATATTCACAATGTAGCTAAAAGAAAACACAGCACTAAAAGCTACAGCTTTGGTCGCTAGTTCTTCACAATACACTTAAAAACTTCAAACATAATCAAAGCAAAATTTGTATTCCAAATGTGTGTGTCACAGAGAGAACCAACCCAAGCCATGGCAAGTCAATTCAGAGAGAAAACTTCCTTGTATTTCAGAGTCAACCTGCTTTTGAGTCGTGAACACTTGTATTCGTGCTGTATTCCCAAATGACTGGCTTGAATGCTGTGAGACAGCACACCCAGAACTTCACTATTCCGGTGGTGACTGATATTAAATTCTCTCTGCCATCACGATTTTAGGATTAAGACAAGGGACTCTAGCGTCCATATTAACTTTGATGGGATTGCACATAATCTGACTTAAATTGCATTAGAAGAGGGGAAAATCAGGTCCCAGGAGTCCCTAATATTGCAAGTACCACCTCATCATCTTTCAGCAGCGCTTTAGTTACTCTCTGATGTGTCAAACCCCATCACTCCTCGTCTTTATCCATGTGCCACTTGGCTATTATTATCTGATAAGCAACTTTGAGTAACCTCTTTGCAATCCAGCTAGACTTGGGGAGAAAAAGTCACAACAGCTCAAACCCTCAGAAGCTTGGTTCTGCTAAGCTGCTTCCAAAAACGCTTCTGAGAAAATACACAAAAGGACTGATATTTCCCCAAGTACTGTCCCAGATTCTTTTCTTCAACACTCTTACACTTCTTCCTCCTACGACAGAAAATGTGCTCTCTACACACTTCCTCTGTATCTTTGATGTTAAAAACACAGCCTTCAGGCCAGTCTGTTCTTAGTCGCTATTTTCAAGGATATAAAGTTCTTAGGATAAGAGAGTCATTATCGCTTTCCCCCTTTATTCTCCCACACTGCTTCCTGCATCTTTACCCGAAATGGAGACCAGCAGTCACTTTCTCAATGCATGTCATGATTAGATCATTATCTCCCCTTTCCCCGCCTGCAGTGTCAGACTGAATTACTTTGGTATGAAGAGGAGTGGCTCTAGGGAGACCTGCTCCCATCTTCCACAACAGGACCCTACACTACAATGATCTCAGTTTTCTCTGTTGTATTGTTTTCTCTTAGGGTATGGCTCTAATTTACCCAGGATTTATGGGATTCCCATGAAACTCATGTCTGGAAGTTCATCCCACTGCATGCTTTGGAAAAGGACAAACTGTATCCTCCTTTGGGATGAAGATCAGACTCATAATGTTAGTAGACTTACAATGCGAGATCTTCTTGAGCAAAGAAGAGGATAGACATGGGATTTACATCCCACAGCAGTACAACTGTCATATTTAGTTTTCTAGAAACCAAATGAGCTGTGTGAAACTAGAAGCTCAAGGAGATGGATCTTCCACTGCTAGAAATTCCTCATAACTCCACTAAGACACACAAAACTCCACGAACTGAGATATGGCCCCTTATATCCCAGCCCAGTTGGACTCCTTTCTTCTGAAGTAGCCTATACGTGTGCAGAGCCAGCAGCAGGAATCGTGAACCACCAGAGCCACCGACACAAGAGAGGTCCATCGGCTCAGCCACCTCCAACTGCCTGAATCTCCTGAGCACATTTCTGGCTTGCTCTGTATGCCAGTACTGCCTTGTTAACCTGGTTGTACCACGCTGGCTCATCCTACAGACCTCAGTTTTTCCTACTTCTCATAGTAGCTCTTCTCCAAAGGCTAAAGTAATCCTCTGCAACAGCTAGGGAAATGGGTGGAAAATGTTAATTCGAGTACATTCCCTTTCTTATGAACTTGTAACTGTCCCAGTCTGACAGTAATTTCCAGTTAACAAGCTCTGGCTAGTCTTCTTCACTTATGAAATTTTTTGTTGCGTAAAATAGTTTGTTACTTATGTTCTATATACAATCACATACATAAACACACACACATATAATCACATGCACTACATTTGTTTTGTTTAAAATATCTATCAGAAGTCCTCAATCTATGGTTTCATTTTAACTATGTTGGGTTTTCATTTGTATTCAAAAACTGAAAAATATTTTAACCTTTCAGAAACAGACCATGTTAAAATAAATTGAAGCAAGTTGATGAAAAGTGTTAATTAACCTACTTTCGTCTCATTAAGAGTCTGTGTTTAACCTATAGGTCACCTCCTCTTTCAGCTGATGTATGGATTTGATCTTCAATGATGAGCTAAACAACCCAATTTTCTATTGATGACTGAGAACTCCCGAACCTCTTGCTTTTTTGGGAGAGGACAAGAAAATTCCTAAAACGAAAGCACTGAGCTTTTTCATGAATTATTCTACACCTATTTTTTTTATGGCAGAAGAGGTTGCAATAATGCTGACCCTGCAATACATTGTGGGTTTAAGATAAAAATACAGAACAAAAATGTGAAATCTTTTTTTTTTTCCTTCTATAAGGTATACAGACGTAATGGTTGAACTTTTCTAAAAAAAGTATTTTTTTCCACATTATGTGCTGAATCAGGTATATTTACAATCATCAGCCACTTGCTCTTGTCTTGACTTCCTTATTTACCCATGCAGTTACCAGTCTGAAGACCCCTGATGTGCCTGAAGGTTGGCTGGGGGTTGGAGGGCCACAAAGGAGAAAGGGGGAGGTGGTGGTGAGGGAAGTGGGGGGAAGAATCTGCTGCATTTACCATTACCCAGAGCAAATATTTCACACCGACTGGCTCTCTCTACACCAGAATCAGATAGGCAAAGTACCTGGAGAAGCTGCTCCGTAAGAGTCAATATATTTGTATTTCTGTTTTTAAAAATATAACTCTAATAATGCTAGAGATAAGTCCAAAATTGGCAAGAGAGATAGGCTGGAGATCTATGCTTTTTAATATCAAGCTCTTCACCAAGATGACTTTTATCACGTTAATAGCTAAATCACACTGATTGTAAAACAGCCAAAATGAGGCAATTAGTAAGGCCTGTGACAGCCACAGAGAACGAAACGCACAAGGTTTTCAGTGCAAGCCAGATGGATATCTCCAATATATTTCTTATTGTCTGCTTGTGGTAATATGTTCAATTAAACTGAATCAGTACTACAGAAAACCCTTTGAATTATCTGAAAAAAATTAATTGTCTGCTGCAAATTTAATGAAGCTTAACAGTTGTATTATGTTTACAAGTTTTATTTGTTATGATCAGTAAGTGTTTACAAGAAAAAAACCCAACTAACTTACTTCATTCAACTAGCCCAGAGAGCAAACCACTGGTATTTTACAGCTCATTTCATTTACACATTTATTTGCCATTTACTGTTTTCAGCCTTAGTGTCTGACCTGCTTTTTTTTCTCTCCCAAATAAGAAACCACCAGCTCTTGCTGGGCTGTTCATTCATGCGTTGTTGCGAATCAAGTCTCGCTCAACAGTTTGACCACCAACTTGTGTTACGACATGTCCCCAAAGGGGCCGAGGGAAATGCCCAGCCACGGGCTGGTCCCTCTGACGCCTGCTATGATCCCCATCTACATTGGAGAAAGGTCACTAACCTTCTCCAGCACAATGAAGCCAGCAGTCCGTGGCTGTCACATTTGACAAGTTCACATTAAGGAAATCAAAAGCAAAAGGCGTGTCTGAGCAGACCCGAGGAGGGGTGGCTTTGGGGAAGGCTTGGTGGCATCTGCTTCTCATTTTGCTACTTCTGTAATCTCAGAATAATTACAACTTTTTTGCTTCAATTAAGTGTCAGAAAAATGGAAATGCTGACATGATAACACAGCTATTTCATCTTCCCTGGGGTGCTTTGGGGGCTGCCCTGATTTTTCTGATGACCTCAGGTTCTCAACTGAACGGAGCTGGGAGAAAACCTAAACATTTACCAGACTCAGGTGTGACGCGCAGAGGAGATGCACCTGCCAGCCCTGAAACACAAAGGTGAGCTCCTTACTGCTACAGAAGGCAATCTGGATAGGTCATATAACAGCCTTGACTGTGGTTTAAGTTGGAAATAAACATGTCAGTTGCCTGAAACTATAAAATACTTTATTAAACCTTGTGTTTGAAGTATCAGATGGAGAAGAGCTCCTTAAAAGCTGCTAGGACCCTGAAGTTATCTACTAGATACCAGCCCCATCACCAGCTTCTATGTGAAGTTTTTCCACCCAGGGTTCGTTGAGGAGATCCAACAAAGTGCAGCCTCAAGCGTTGGGGCTACCACGGTTGAGGGGAGGGAGGAGGAGATGTGATGGATGCACAGTTCTCGCATTTATAATTGTGCCTGTCATGCAGTGCTTTGGGTCATAATTTTACTTAAACCTAGTAAAAGACTCTTAATTGTGTCCTAGAAATAATTGGTGTCGGTGGAAATAGTCCAATTAAAGCTGAATATATTCCTTTGCAATTTTACGGCCAAAGATTATTGCTTTCATTGTCAATTGTTAAAATCAAGCATTTGCTAGTGGTTGTGAGTTAGAAGTCAAGAAAGATTTTCAAACTTAGAAATAAGTGTTATTTCCTAAATATGAGAACACAGCAACACGTTCTCATGAATAAATCAGAGCTTACATGTCTCTATGGCGCTCTCTAATCCTTTTTTGCCTATAAACCCCTGATTTAGAGATTCTGGAGAACAACAGTTTGTATTCTAAATTGACTTTTTCTCCCTGATTTTTTTTAAAAATGATGTGTTATGCCTGATAAGGAATATTAATTCATGGCTGGACTACATATAAAAACTGTATCCAGCACCTACTAAAAAAAACCCCTTTAACAATAATAAAACTTTTTGTCTTTTTCAGAGTTCTGAGTCTTCAGTAAGTGTAGAAAATCTTGGCTTTGATACCAGCCCAACACACACCTCGTGTGCTATCCAGCATAATTATAAAAAGCCCATAAAATATGGACAGCCCTAAAGTGCTGCTCTGGGATTATTACTTTAAACTCTGCCTCTCTTTTTTAAATTATATTTTGTGCTTTCAACACCAGGTGTCATTTAACCAGGTCCTTTCTTAAGGGCTGAGGCATAACCAACATGAATTTAAATTAGATTGAGTTGAACGGTGAGGAAAGAAAAATGAAGACCTTGCATGACCTTAAACACTGCTGGATCAAGACAGACCTCAGAAAAGAGTGACGGAGGGGCTATTCACGTTTCAAAATGACTCACCACCAAATCCACGGCATATGGAGGGATGGTATGGAAAATGCCTGCAATAGCTTTCTGGGGCAGCTTTCCATGTGAGCAAAGATGCAGCAATGTATCTGATGGGGGAAAAACCAGGGAGGTATAGAGAAGGTTTCTGGTAATGTGGATAGTGCTTAAATGGGTCAACAGATTTAAGTATCTGCTGTATTCTTCCCCTCGTTAATGTAAAATGCCCAACATCGTAATGTATGGCTTACTCTCCCTCTTGGGAAAAAAATCAAACCCTCACCCCAAGCAACTGATATCCCAGTTACTCAGAAGCAGTCCTGGCATAGCTGGGAACAGCTGGTAAAATTCATGGTGCTACAGTTATTTGTATTCACCGATTAAAAAAAAAAACCAAGAAAGGACAGTCATGAAAATACACACACTCCTTGCAGACAGATTAGCATTTTGTACAACTGCAAAGTAAAACCATTACACAGTGCCTCTGCAGCCAGATCCATTCAGAGCACACCCTAACACGCAGAGACACTTCGTTAATGCACCCAACGCCTCTGCAGAGGTCGGGAGATAGAATTGAAAAAAAGCTATATGTATTTTTGACTAAGAGAAAATGAGGTTTATTCAACACCACCTTTTGTTATTGATGGAGTCAGCAATGGCACTATTTGAGAACCAGCTCAGTTGTCGGCAAGCCCAGCCTTTGCTGATCTCAGTAGTGAGATTTAAGGCTGGCGCTGAAGCCAAAGCAGATGCTGAAGAACCCAGTCACCAATACTAGCTCCGTTATGCAGAGTCAGTGTCTGTAATAACGGAAATAAATTATTTTTAAGTATAACCCAAGATATAAATAGACACATACACCATCCTAAGGATGGAAATAATTTTCTAAGGAACACACAACTGTGATCTAAAACTCCTCCTACAATAGCCCTCTGGATATTCACTCTGGATTGAGTTTATCTATGAATAGCCAACAAAAAGAATCAGAGTCGTGGTAACGTGAACATTTCCAAAAGAATAAAGTAATTCTCTGAAAACCCATGAGGGATACCATTCCAACTGTATGACTCTCTGTCTGATTTTGATCTATTTTCTGAGTTTTATTCTTTAGACTACTATAACATAAACATGGGATTAATTTAAAAGTCTGTCTGGACCCTTAAGCTTATAAACAAATAATACATTAAAAAATAATCAAATTTAAGGCATTATACTAAGTTGTCTTTAACACAATTATTGGGGGTTATGATGATGTCTTCACATGTAAAAAGAACTACCAATGACTGAAACTCTACTGCTGTGAAACTCAACAGCCGGTGTTTCATGGCGAGCGCTGTTGGTGCACACGCATCTGTGACCAGCTTCTGCGCCGTTCAGCTTCAGAAGGCTGACGGGTATGAAGGTGTCAAAGTCACCTCAGCCCAACCAAAGAACATTATGCACAAATGGAAAAGGAGGCATAAGCAATTCTGTTTGATTGCATGTGTGCTCATTAGCGCATACCAGCTTACTGTATTATGTGGAAATTAAGCCACAAATGACTTGAAGAAACCCTGCACCATGCATTATCAGCTGCGTTCAAACCAAAACTTCTGAAACATGCAATAGCGGACAGATGGTCAGTCATTAGAGACGGATGTCTCTCCACTGGCGCATACCTACGGAGCTGGAGAACTAAACTTTTTTCAGTTCTTTATGGGCAGCAGAATATTCATAATCTCTAAAGACGAAAAAATGGTTACTCCTTATCTACTAAGACAATCCATAGTGGTATAAATCCACTTGAGCCCCATGGATACAAGGCAAGCACAACACATTTTCTGAGGAACGTAATTCAATACTGATCAATTGATGTCGAAACGGTGACAACCACAGATGGCCAGAGGGTCCAGGAAGGCCATCGCATCCCACCGACACTGTTCTAAAGAATGCGAACGCTGTGCCCGTGCGGATCAGCACAGCACTGCCCCTGAACTATAAGCCCAGCTACTTTTAAAGGACTAGAATAACACACTAAAAATTGCAGCTTTAAAGGCAATAACATTTGAAGTCTCTGAAAAGTTACTCGATAACGGGCCAGAATTTACAGTATTTAATCAAACATTTCAATTTTAAATGCAATAGACCAATTCGATGTTCACACAAAGGAATGGGCTTGGAATGGAAAATATGCAATTTTATAGAAAATAATTTGGATCACTGTGCTGAACAAAATCAAGGCTATCAGTCTATTCAAGCGTGAGGAAAAAATAACCTACTGACATTATCTTTGTATTCTTTTTCTGCTAAAGTGCTATGGATACCAGCTAACAAAAGTTCTCTTGCTTTTACTGCCTTGAGCCCTCCCATGACACTCCAAACGAGACGAGTTAATAGCAGTAGGAAAATGTTAAAGGTGCATCATAATGAAACAGGCAAATAAAGTCATCGGAACTTGCCCTTGTCAGAGATGCAATAATGTGACCGGAACTGCTGAACTTCCCAACAGGAACAGAAATGTGCAGACCCTACCAAGCATTCACATACTGCTTCTGTCCATTAAACCACAGAGATAAGGGGACGGGAAAGGACTGGATCATTCTGGTCTGCAGTCAAAGGGAACTGGATAATAAATGGTACAAAAAGCCGTTTCTGGCAGGTCGGAGTGCTTTGAAACCCAAGAGCTACAGGCTGCGGAGTCAAGCTGAATGATTAGATTTATAGATAAGATTTATATAAAAATGTACATAAAATTTCATATAAATATAGATATTTACATATATAAATTTATAGATCAGAACACAGCCAAAAGGAAAGCAGATGTTCGAGCCACACACATCTATGGTGGGTGCCACCATCCATTCACCTCCAACATCAGAAAAAGCAAAGCTGGCCGCAGGCTCATCAAGGTATTTACCATGTCTGCTGGGAAACAGGCTGCATGACATGGATCTTCTCATCCTGTGAAAGAAACGGTGGCGTCCCTGCATTCTGTCGTTAGCTTATTTTCGCTGCTTCTTCCATACCTAATGCTGCCAGAGAAACTTCATTTGGGTCTTAGTCATTGCACATGCTGGGACATTGGCACTAGGAGCCTCTCCTCGCACTTCCTATATTCAGAGCTTTTATTGCAACGTCTTGAAATTAGTTTCCCAGTTCAGAGCTTCTGCTATATTAGCCAATTTATATCACTGCATTAAATACAAATAAACTCACATTGTACAGTCTACGCCTGTTTACACTATTTGTCGTTTAATCCCCTGGTACTGAGAAAGTCTGTCGTCTTTTGGTGTGTTGCAACAATTGAACATTTAGCCCCAAGTACAGTAAAAATGGAAAAATAAAGATGGAAAATTAATATTTATTTACTACATGTAAACACATGCTATGTTTTACACAGCTCTGAACACTGTCTACGGGATTCTTCTCTACCCTTACAAATTCAATCCTGCTTTTTAATTTAAAGGTCAAACCGTACATGCAAGTTTGCAAGATTTCAGGTCTCGGAGGCCAGAGCGGTTCTCATTTAGCACCAGCCACCAGAACAAACCCAAACCACAATCTCAGTGGTTCGGAAAACCACCGAGGTTCACCAGCTCTGACAACAGCATGTTAATACACAGCCCTATGGGCACCTGTCAGAATTTCATATTTTTTAAGCTGTCTACTCATGCATAATATGAATATTTATTCATCCCTCTCTGGTTGTTTGCCAGAGATTTATTTTAAGCTCCTTGGTTCTGGTGTAACAGATATTCTCCTCCTCCTCCCATCCTTGTCTACACTGTCTTTGACACTGTCGGCATTGCTCCCTGAGAGAGAACGAAAATTAAAAAAAA
>VYXH01009403.1:145961-223574 GCA_013397275.1 Burhinus bistriatus | reverse complement strand
AAAAAAAAAAAAAAAGGCGAGAACCTGCAGTATTAATGGAAGAACAGAG
The DNA here is from genome assembly GCA_013397275.1 of Burhinus bistriatus. Lineage (NCBI taxonomy): Eukaryota > Metazoa > Chordata > Aves > Charadriiformes > Burhinidae > Burhinus > Burhinus bistriatus. The sequence goes on along the minus strand of VYXH01009403.1, from coordinate 223,525 downwards.
GAAGGCTAGAAAAAATGTCTTTTGACCTTCACGGTTTTTTTACTCAATGACATGAGTTAGAAAAGAATATAAGCATATCTTAAGGTCAAAAACCTCATCAGCTGATAAATCAGTCTTTTTGTACACCACAAAACTGCGTTAAAATAAGGTATTCAGTCATATTTCTGTCAAAACTTGCTGGTGTTTTACTTACGGCAGGGAAACGCAAGCATTTCAGTATAAAATACAGTATTTTACACAGTTCATTTGGAGTTCAGAATAGTTTCTGCTCTTTTATACTTTTTATGGGATAGACTTTGAAATTGCATTTCTCAGTTTGCTGTTAATATCCACATCTTGGGCTTAAGAGTTTATTCTCTGCTTCATGCACATGTGTCGCTCCCATTAATGCTAATGGAATCGAGTTAAAACGGAGCACTGAGGGAGAAAAAAGTACTTGCTAATCCTTTATAACCTTACCGCAAAGAAAAGTGATTTGTAAACCACGTGAACCCAAAGATCAGGTACAATAGCTGCTGACTATTGTGCTCGGAGTTAGAGGCTATTCCTTGGGTACCGCGAGGAAGAAAGGATAAGCCACGAATTACAGAAGCATGACTCTTCAATAACAGAAACGAAACACCGTCCTGTTTTCAGTGATTGGCTTTTTTATGACGGTACAAGCGGCCCCTGAGCTGCAGACCCTGATTCAACCCCCTCGGTGATTCGCAGCACTCCAAAAACCAGGATGGCCATAGCTGTGCCCAGCCTGTGAATGGAAAGCTGGTGCCTCCCGCCGCGTGCCACCCTCCTGCGGTCCCCGGGGGGCTCCAGGGAAGGATGTCTGAGCTGTGTTCACAGTTTTGCTCTGGGGCAGACAGTAGCTGATCGACCCTTTTAATAATCGACAAGGTCTTTTTTATGTTCATTTTCCCCGAGCAGTGCTTTCCGAGCTATTTGCTGCGGGTGCCTCCTTAGGACACCACCGATTAAGAAAAGGCAGAGTCAGCTCATACAGAGATCTAACGCTGAGCTTCGCTTGTCTCTATTTTTGTTTGCAGGGACTGACACGGGCAGGGGCAAACGCCACACAAGCTGTCCAAATCAACTCCAAACCTGAAGAACTCTTGATGTCAATATGCTACAGCATTCCTTTCACAATAAATACCCATAGAAGATATGAAGGGATAACGCAGCCCTCCACCCTGGGGCTGCACTGTTTGGCCCCTCAGTGTAAGGGAAGCAGAAGGGCCAAGTGCCATGGAGCACAACCCCAGGAACATCCCACCTAACTACACGTACCTCACTGGGGAGCTAAGGCAGAGGCAAACATTTTGCTCAGAGAAAAACCTGCTGCTGTACCACTGTCACCTGCAGTTTGTAACTATAACAGGGGCTCACCAGCTTTCTCAGCACTTGCCTGATCCCGACATTCCTTGCTGAAACGTGCTCCGACTATAAAAACCACGGATTAAAACTTGCATTGAAAGTATTCCCTATATACCATAAAAATAATTGATGGGGAGAGCCTCTAACCAAATACTATCCATCAATGCCAATAAAAGGGAGAATTAAAACTGACAGCATGAGAGCTTTGTGATTGATTTATTGCTTTGTAATCTTTCCTGATTTGTTATCCAATCTAGGTTTTTCCCCCAAAAAGGAGATGGAGAGTGATTATAATAATCTATCCATTCATTGCCTATAATAATTCATCAGACATCAGGCTACTCAGAAGCAGGCCAAAAATTAATTTAAGACATCTGTCAGTGTCTCTCATTGTTTATCAAATTATTATTTTAAATATTTTTGTCAAACTGTATAGGTTTTGCTTTTGAAAAAAATATTTGACAGAAAAATTCTGAACGCACATGAATGAACACTTGGACTTCCCAAAATGCAGAAATTCAGCCCTGGATAAGAAATAATGAAATTAAATCAGAGTTTGTACGTCTTTCAAAAGATTATGACATTGAACTGCAAGGGTGAAACTCTTGCATCACTCTGCAAAAAGACAAGATATATTACAGAGTTGACAGTTTTTAAAAGATAATAGAAGTTTCGGAGTAACAAGAAGAAATGAAGTTGAACTAGCCAAGGCACGTTTTTAAAGGACACCACCTAATCTCAGCATGCTGAGAGCAACATTTCTCCACAGGTACTCCAGGGCTTTATGCATGTCCTTTGCAAAACTGAATCTTAGGACACAGCTGGCTGCAGCAACAGCAAATATTTCTCAAGTGTGATTACTGGCCATGCCTAGAAACAAGTCATACAACGCTACGGACCAGGGAGCTGGCTTTGTGTTACAACTCCCGTATCATTTGCAGTGTAATTTTAAACTACGTGCAAAAACAAATGCAGTAACGTGCTGTAGGCACCATCACTCAATGCAACCACAGATCCCTTCTTGCTGTTAATGTCGTTTCTGACCCACAAGGCTCAGCAGGTTTCCGAGATGCAAAAAAACCCAGTTTAATACCCCCGGGCTCCACTTGCATCAGGATCAGAGGGGAAAAGTGTGTGTGGGGCATGTGTGGGGCTGCTTTGGATACTCTCAGATGCTAAGATGCAGTATGAGTCGTATGCAATAAAAACTGCAATTACCTTTCACAACCAGGCTGCCTGTGCTGCTTGCCGTTCCGAAGTGGTTTGTTGCCACGCAGGTGTAACTCCCCGCGTCGGACTTGGTGACGTTGACAATCCGGAGGCTCCCATCATCCAACACAGTGATTCTGGAAAGACAGCAGATGCAAAAGTTATGTATTTTTTAAGTTAACATAAAACTCTTTTGAGTCTGCATTAATTATTAATGGTTTGAACAACAGAGAGTTCGTTGCCCATGACAGAGGGAGTTTAGCTGACAGAAATCTCTTAGGACGCAATTCATAAATACTGAATGTATAATTTACATGAGTTTTCCATGTCTTTACTTAAGGGCGACTTTAATTTACACACCAGCAGCTTGTGTAGTTTTCACGCGTGCTTGTACTTTGATATTCGGCACTCACCATGACAACCCGTGCAACATGTGGTACACAGGCTACATCTAAAAATCTCCACGCTCGCTGCCTAACAATGTAAAAGCTTCTGCCGAACAGATGCAATGAAGCAGGTGTTTCATTGCTGCTTTTTTCCCCGAGAAGGCCAACGGCTTTTCAGCAAGGGCGCCACGCTGCCAAGCTTCCCCTCCGTGCTCTCCACCTCCCTGCCTGCCGTGTAACTCAGCCCACGGGGCTTATTATCCTATTTCATTCCCATCTCCTCCTTGCACACATACTCCTCCTCAAAGCAGGGCTGCTATCTGCAGCGGTACACGTCTCTCGGACAGCATGAGGCAGGCGGGGAGGGCACGTTAATTCCTGGGGTGATCCCCTGCCCCTCCTCTTGCACGAGGGCTGCACTTCAGGCTTGCCTTCTGCTCACAATCAGCTTTGTCTCCTGTCCCATTTTCTTCTGCTCTAAGTCAATGAAAACAGAAAACCCAATCCTGCCCAGTATATCCCACTGAAACATGAATGGTTTGTGCCCTGCGGGGGCATAATCTAAACAGACTCCAGAAAAACCTTTCCCCCAGCCTAATATCACCTCTTTTAGCAAAATACTTGGTTGTCTGCCCAATTGTGCTGTCTTGCAGCACAATCTGCTTTCTCCCCTTCAGCCACTTTCAGACCTGCATGGAAAATCTTGTATTAATTCCCACCTTCTTCTGCTCAATTATTTCCCAATTTAACTAATCTGAAAGAAAGTGCAGAAGCCTTCCTGCATCCTTAGCGCCAATCAAGCTCCGAGCAACTGAATTGAGAAATTAGGAGGAAAGAAACAATACTTGCACCATGGCAGAAGTGCTCAGATGGCATGTCCCACCTTAAAAGGCTTTAAGAAGCAGACCATACGGATCAGCACAAGTCTTTTCTTGCAACCATGGAACAACACTGAGGCCGCTGAATAAAGTAACGACATGAGACAAGGCATGAACATAAGCACAAAGGACATTGGCTCACGCCAGCCGTGGGGTTCCCCAGGCTCCTGCTAGCTGCAGCCATGGGGCTGAGGAGGGTCTCCAGTGAGACTTGGGAGACATCATCTCACCTAAGGGAGCCGGTGCGGGTGGCTTTTGTCATGCCATGCTCTCTTGATGGGCACACAGTGGCTACTCAGTCCACATGAAGAGACCTGCTTTGAAAAATGGGACGGTTTGAGTGTCTTCACAACGATGGTACTGAGCGAGGAGGAGGAGGAAGATGGTGCAGGATGCTCCAACAGCAGCCACCAAATCCCCATCCTGGCTAGCCTCTCCCTGACCTGCTCGTGCAGCAGCGCAGCAATGCGCAGGCCAGCTGGCAGAGACCAGGGACAGAGGTTATATTTCACACATCAGTAGCAGTGATATTAATAGAAGTTTCTCAACTGGCTTATAGGTCTCCAAATTGTTGCAGTCAGTAACATTCACTATTGTAATTTATTTTTGCAGGAGTCCGGTGCCATATATTTGCTTCTGCAGCAGTTGCTCCAGCTCAATAATTGGAAGAGAGTAGTATATAGCTACTTGTCTCTTATCTTCACTACTATGTTGGCACAAATCAATGCACGTATTACATTAAATGTGCACTGGAGCACAGGACTTGCCACACTGGCCTCCAGTCCTGGAGCCCGGGCAGCGGCAGCACCAGGAGCTCCCAAGGAATTATTTACTGCCGTTATCAATTTCAGGTCTTTGGAAACAACAGTGCCTTTCTGAAAGCTGAAGGTGCCCTTGGCATGCATTAAAATTCAAATCAATATAAACAACAGAACAAGCTCAGCAATATGCTGTGGCTCAAGAAGGACCACCCGGCTCCAGCACTGTCCCAGCCAGGCCCTGCACTCACTCCCTCAGCATTGTTGCCATCCCAAGAAATCCAGAAAAAAATTATGTTTTAGACTATTTCTGTACAGTTGAGATTTTTTTTTAAATTTATTTATGTTTCATTTTTAGCCCTGTGGTTGAAACCTATTTACTGGACAATCTCTTCCATAGATCATTTTAATTGTATCTGCTGATGAAGCCAGCTTTAATTCCAAATCCTAATACCTCTTCTGTCTCTGTCTTTCTCATGCTATTGGTTTCCTTCTAGGTCATCTTTATTCGCAATGTAAAATTAGTTGGCAGTTAATGTGGACTGGCTCGCACTAGAGATGAGGACCTTTGGATGAGGACAGTCAGTCCACCACCAGCTTGGGCACATCTCAGGGAGCTCGTGCTGTCTTTATTTCCTTCCCCGGCTAAGCTGGAAGCCACGGCCGGGTGGGTTTACATTTTGAGCTCACAGATATCTCCTTTACCCCTGGTAACGTGCTGCAGAGTTCAGGCAAGACTTGCACCGAGCTCTCCAAACCCCTTCCCCGGAGAGTCTCCGGGCACGTTTAATTCTCATCTGGTAACCAAGTAATTCCCCGCACACTCCGGTAAACGACCAGCATTAAAACTGACAAACAGTTGTGCAAGTGAATTGAATTTTTTTTTTAAATAACTCAGACCATTAAGACCTTACTGTGACTCATTGATTAGGAGGTCCTATGGTTATGTGGCTCTTTTTGCTGAAGGTGCTTTTCTACACTGAATGTTTTGTCCTCTAATTTGAATCCAATGTGTTAGAAGTTAACACATAATTATTTTAACACTTCAAAATTTGCTACAGTTAGTTGAGAAAGTAGGAAGGACTTTCACTGATTTTGCTAATTCACAAATTTTCTTTGCAGACGTATCTGCATTAAACGAGAGGAGAGGCTCATTTCGAGCCACTGAGGTTTCTCAAACTGCTAATTGGCTTGAAAGCAAACATCCCTTCATCAACCACTTTTAGTAGTTTGGCTGAAAAAGTTCTTTCAAGACACAAAGTTCAAATTAAACGGAGCACTGTTCAGTACGCTTTCTTCCTCTTCTGAAATACACCCACAAAATGTTTTCTAATAAGATGCCTAGGAAGACATAAAAATAAATCACATTTCTGATAAACACAGGTATTACTTCAGAACAAAGGGCTGGTTGCTGAGTCTGCGCCTCTTTAAACCACTACAAACTCAAAAAATGAGCGACTGACTTGCTATCAAATGTTCTGGGTTCCCTGACACTACTAACCACAGTGGTGGTAACAACAACTGAAAATAGAAATCTCTTCTTGTACAGGTTAATGCAACTGCTCTACCGATAACCTGGCTCATGGTCACTGCTAATATCAGAGAAAAATCAAAGAAGCTAAAAGTATCCATTTGAAAAAAAAAGATGATATAAGATAGTTTAGCATCCTTATATAAAGAAAGGTCATCTATTTTAAACATAGCATTTGTAAGACAGAATCTGTCGGCCTGTGTCCTCAACTGGAGATTTCAGGTCCACAGAGAGCAGAGGCACATCTGAAATTAGGAGATAAAAGCATTGTTTATTTCCTAAACTGAAACTTCGGGTTCTACCCCAGAAAGAGCTGACCTTGTCAGTGTTTTGATCAAAACTCTTCTGGGGACAAAGGACCTTTAAAAACGTTGAAAACATTCCTCCCTAACGAACCTTGCCCTTTTTTTTTTTTTTTCTTTTTGCCACTGCAGCAGCAAATGTAAGAAGTTGCAAGCTGAACACTTTGCATTTCCCTAAAGCAGCCTTTTCCAAACCCGCCGGGCACACAGTGTCCACAGCAGCTTCTCGCTGATGCTGCATGCCCGAGGACCGCGCACGCCCTTCGCCAGCTCTGCAGGAATGGAAGTGTCTTTGGTTGGCGTGAACCTTGAAAAGTACACGAAGGAGAAAGACGCATCTTTATGGATGACAGCTACCTAAGTGCGCACTACCGTTGCACGCAGCGCTGCTATTCAAAGACACCCAAGCTACCTAGAAAGGAGCCACCTTGGCATCACGGCCACGTCAGCACGGCCAGTTGCCTGGATCAATACAGCAGTGTCAACTTGTCCAGGGTCTCCAGCAGCAGCTGGAGATGGATGGAAGAGGTCAGGCAGACCTAGAGCAGCATGAGGAAAAATAGCAGTGCATAATCATTTTGGCCTGATCTATTAGCACTTATTTTTCAGCTCATGATACATCTGCCATATCTGTTAAGTCACCCATCAGCAGGTTACGTTGCCTCCAACCCCGAATGGAGCACAACAGACCTGATGTGCATAGCTCATTGCAGCATTCCCCACTGCTGGGCAGCATTCCCAGGAGCAGATAAATATTTCTCAGTCAGTAACATATGCATTTAGAGATAGAATACGCCCTGTTGAGATCAGTAAGAGTTTTATCACCGACTTTGTGAAAATGAGATCAAGCCCTTATTTGGAATATAAACGATGACTGAAAACTGCAAAACTCCCAGAGCGCATCATAAAACCCGAGTATCAGTAATTACCTCCAGCCCAGCTCCAAGGAAATCTGACCTTTGGGTGTCTGACGGCATCACTTGCATCTACCAAAACATGCCTATGACCTGCTGCTCAGGTTTGACCCCATGCTTTGACAGAATGTTTGCTTAAAAATCCCAGACTTATAGTATCTACCGTAATATCTTGCTCTGTTGTTTAATTAAAAGAAAATCGATGGGGGTCCAGGAGCCAAGTACATCAGCACTGCAGAGCCAGGGGTTGTTCAACCTCACCCGCACCTTGCAGTCGCCTGGTGAAAGCCTTTGCAGGGACAAGCAGCAGGTCCCTGCGATAACCTTTTCACTGCGAATTACTTTCTAATGCACAAGGTCCACACATCACCGACAGAAGATCTGCACCGGACAGATGATACTGCAGGTATTGCCCAACATATTCTTCTCAGCTTGCCCTCTATTCTTCTGTTCAGCAAATGGAAATAGGTGGAATATGAATGTAGCACAAATGCAGTGCATATGGCAGGTTGTGTGCGCGATGGCAACACAGTGCGCAGGCGGGCAGCACAACTACAGGACTGCAGATCAAGGCTCCAATGTTTCTGTGGAGTAAAGTGCTCATAATTATAGAGTGACTTTTTTTCTTTTTCTCTCAAATGGTTTTATTAGCACTGCTGCAATGAAATGAGGTATGTTGTTTCTTATCTGATAATTTTAGCATTTTAATTTATGAAATACAAACATAACTACACTTGGTTTCACTGTTGATTAAACACATGCATCCAAAATATTTCATGCTTAGCCGAGTGAATATTTTAAATTTTTTTTTCTCCAGGAAACAATGCTTAGGATGTCCGATCCTTTTTCTGTTTCAGGGAGAAAAGATGTCTTAGAGCAAGCATTTAAATGAATGTCAGTTGGAAGAAACACACACTGAGTGCAATTTGAGATAAAACTACCATTGATCCCTTCATGTACAGCCTTTGTGGCAGCGGTTGACGTGGCTATTGAAAAGAGACTGTGGGACCAGAGTTCTTCTAAGACATAATCCCTCTTCTGAGAGAGGATTTAGGTTAAATGTACCTGTGAAAAACAGTGTATTTCATCCAACATGATGAATGGCCTATTGTCCATCCTCCGGAGCCTTGCTTGGACTGGGGGGTTAGAAGCAGAGGAAGAAAGCAAAGCACCAGACCCGACTGCAATCTCAGCAGTGTATTTGCTCAGCCTTTTCCCATAGTTGATAGGCAGGAATATCTAGAGCAATTTTTAGCCTAACAGCAACTTTACTTCATGCCACAACTGTAATGCAAATGTAAATGATTTCTGGGCAATTGCATTATTTATCAAATTATTTCTACTTCTATCACATGTCTTTGTAGCAGTTTATTACCTTTTTAATAACGCTTCCCATGCAATGAGGCAGAGACTGGGATTATTAAAATGGTCTCATAAATGTGGTATTGGCCATTAGGCTATTTCAGGAAAATACAGCGAAATTTAGAAATACTCACAGGTTTGGCTGAGAGGGAGGATTTACTGCTTAGAGCACAGCCCTCCCTGAAATCAGGGACACCGCTCACGAGCACCTGCTCATCACTTGAAGAATGGGCTGGTTCGGAGTATGGTCCATAGCCAATAATTTCTGTGGCCCTGGGATGCTGTCTTTGTGTGTGACTACAACCTTTATGTTGTGTAAATAAATAACAGTAAGGTCACAGCTTTCTGCTTCATAGCATCAATCCCCATTAAAGTATACGCCGAGGTCAAAGTCAGCTTCTTGGGGCTTCACTCAACACCCCTGGCGGTCCCTGATGCGCAGGGAGGAGCGAGGGGAGAGCCCTGATCCTAACCCCCACCCAGCACCTTGTCATGCCATCTCCCACCCTGGATCAATACCGGCCAAAAACACTTAGCATCTCTCCGTAAGTGGACAGGGCTTTCCAGGCTTGGGCTTTGCCCATGTCCTGTTACTCCAGATGTTTCTGAAAAGGGGTGAGAAAGGGACCATGTCCACAATGCCACCCATATGGGACATGACCATATCCTGAGGGCTATGGTCAGGACAGCAACGTGAGCAAGGATGGGACAAGCTGGGTCTGTGTCTAAGAGATGTTAGGGTAAGTCCGACCGAAACATGAGATGACACTGTCTGTTGGATCGGCGTTGCCTAAGGAAGCTGTGGAGGCCCCATCCCTGGAGGTGTTCAAGGCCAGGTTGGACGGGGCTTGGAGCAACCTAGTCTAGTGGGAGGTGTCCTTGCCCATGGCAGGGGGTTGGAACGAGTTGATCTTTAAGGTCCCTTCCAACCTAAACCATTCTATAATTCTATGATTACAGTGGTCTCCATTTGATCGTCCATCTAAACTCACAACTGATGTGGATGGTCATACTAGGCAGGCACACATCTGCAACTTCTTGTCCAGGACCTGTTAGTTTTGATTTAGATAACCACCTACAGCTGCTTCAGTACTTATTTGTCTATGACTACTTGTCTTTTCATGGTTCACAGAAAAGCCTGAGCTAATTTAGAGCCTCAGTCAAAGCCCATTTAATTTAGTGCATGTCTTTCTCTTGGTGAAAGCAGGCATTAGATAAGGCTTTCCTTAGCCATGACAACTGGCAGGTCTCTTAACAGCAAACTCCCTATAATTAATTTTCAGGTAAGAACTATATTTGCTCAAAATAAACTGAGGTAAAATCCCGTTGCATTGAGTTCAGTAGAACATTTCCCACAATCTTTGCTGGAGATACATTTTAAATGGAGCTAAAGAGCTGGAGGATGAAGTGTCTGAACTCCTGAGGTGTGTGGCACAACTACGCGGGGCTGCCATGGGAGTGCTTCTCAATCTGTAAAATACATATATTTTGTCCAAGGAAAAACACTGGCTGGAGAAGGCACTGAGGAACATCAGCTTTGCACCATTTTTCCTAGTACATCAGAGTCACGAAGGACACCAGGAGGCTTCCTGCTACATTACGGCAACTGGGAATTGGATAGACATTTATGGTGCAAGAAGTTGGGTTCATTTGGCATTTTCTGTGCTTTGGCACTACAACAGGAAAGTGCCAAGAATTAAAATGCATCTTTTGGAAGGTCTTCCTAGGTAATAGCTGCTCTTACCTTGCTGCAGCGAAAAATACAGAGTACTACACTTTTTTTTCTTACTTAAGTCTTGATATTGATCTCTGAGAAAACACTAAGAACACTTGTTCGAGGGATGTGAACTGTTGTGTGTAAATGTGTTTTCACTTTAGGCTTTTCATTTACAGGCTTGCTAAGTATGAAGAATTAAAGGTAAGGAGAGTCTAAATTTAAATTCTTTCAGATTATCATAAAAACCCTGTAAATATTATTCTAAAGAGACAGAAAAAAACAGGATATATTTTGCCCAGATAAATATTTTTCAGAAAATAATAGCGGCCCCTTTGGCAACATCAAACAACATAACTCCGCTGAATTCAATATCAGCTTAAACCAGTCATGGATCTGGCATCCTAAGTTCTCCCACAATTTTCTTTTTCAACAAATTCTTTATCTGCAATGACGGAGCAGTCCAAATAAATAATACTGCATCCAGCCTATATTAATATCTATAAACACAAAAGCTGTGTTTTGTCATCATCCTCCCTTTTGCCCGTAAATTTTTAAGACAAGTCTGGAAGTGACAAAACCGAAGGAGTGGGGTGGCGGGAGGGAAAGAAGGGAGCACTTATAGCTATTAAGAGACTTCATGTAAATTGTTTAAAGATGCCTAGAGTCATAATTCAAATATAAAAATATCCCTGGGTTATCTAAGAAGAGCAGTTCTCTACAAAATCTCTTTCTTAAGGGATGCTGATAACGGGGAGAAAAAAATGAAAACCAAACACGAGCACTGCTAGGGACCCTGTAGGAAACGAGTAGGCTGTGGTGAATTTCAAATAATAGAAACCTTTTGCCTTCTCTTCCTTTCCACTCTTTTTTCACTACACACAAAATTAAAATAAATACAGTAAGAAAGACCATGTCATAAAAACAAATATTTGAGGAGGCAGATTTGAGTAAAGCAAAGGAAAGCTCCTTTTTTACAGCTTTCATTCCTTAGACATGAGGTAATGATAATTTGAGCTATATGGGAAGATTTTGCAAGTCTAGAAGGGTCCAATGGTGCAAAGAGCCAATTTTCCATTGATTTTGGTGGGAAATGAAGACCGTTCCCCATGGGAAACCGCCCTTTCAACCCAGCTCTTCAACTTTGCAGTTTATTTTTACAGACTAAGTTGGCTGTTTGCCAGAAACCGTGAGAGCCGCAACAGCATAGTGAGGGATGGGGATGCTCCGCACCCGCAGCCCCAGGACTTCTCCCCCGGAGTGGCTCTTGCTGGTGGCAGTGGAGGGGCAAGGCACACTTGGCAAACCATCCCGTGAAAGGCTAAAACATCCCTTTCTGCACAATTACCCACCCAGAGACACGCTGCTCCCCACAAAGCATTCTCTCGTACTCGGAAGCGAAGGGAATGTTGTGTAGAAAGCAGCAGGTGCTGTGAAGCCACTACTGCATTCAGTCTACCTAATGTTCAGTGAAATATTTGCTGTGCTCATTCTTCCAGGGCAGTGACTATAGCCAGAGGCATGGAGATTAAGTGACTTCTCCCAGTCTGTGAAGAGCGAAAGCGGAAATCCGAGGAATCAAATTTGGAAGCAGAGCCTCCAGCCACCCTCGCCAACAGCTTCTTCCCTGACCAGGACAAGCCATCACCCTCTACCTAAAGCAAAGGCTTCAGAGGTTTGGAGAACATGTGCATTAAAGGGAACTTCACTGAAGCTCATAAAAATTATTCTCTTATGAGAAAAAAACATCCGTGCAAGATTTTCTGTGCCTCAGCTGCTGACACAAACCATTTCTGGGAGCATTCGTGAGATTAGAGCAGAAGCAGTAAATGCATTCTCAGCTTATTTGTTCCAGCTGATACCACCCAAACAGAAGCCCAAAGGCATAGTCTTTCAAAGATATCTTTCCCTCTAGTTTCAACAAAAAACGCCCGCAGTACAAAGATAAAGTACCCACTCCACTTGTAATTGACATTAACACAGATCTGCAAGATCCAAAGACACATTTACATCACTTAAAAACGATGTTTAAATAATCATCAAAAATATCACCAAGTCTGGTAGGTTGTCTAAAAAGTTCATTAGGAATCCGTTTTCCCCCACAGACATATAATTATTTCCTTAGATTTTAAACATGTGTTTCTTAAAGTGTGGCCCTAAGTGTAAAATCATTACCTTCTTGCTCTTAATCATGGAAATATCCAAGAGAAGAAATATTTGATGATAATTTTTTCCTTCAAAATGCTACAGACTTACTAAAATCATTATTACTATTTTCTTCAACCGGAGGACAAGTCTGAACCACACATCAATTTCAAATTGCATTTAGGAGCCTAATTACAGGCATTTATTTTTGAAAGCGTTGGCTGCAGCGTGTGCTCACAACGGAGAGAAACCCGCCTCGCTGCTGGGAGCCAGATCCTGCCGCCTCCGACACAACAGCACCGCGGGGGGAACTCGCTCTTCCCTGGGGCGTCTTTACAGACAGGGAGAAATAATTCATAGCTGTATGCATGGTACCTAGAGATGAATTTAATAATCAGAAAGATGAGACACCTCAAGCAGGAAAAGCAGCAGCTGTTTAACAGCACGCAGTAAGTGACAGTGTTTCTGTTAAGGACATATAAACACGGGACACGTCTTATCGTGCTCTGGAGGTCTGATGCCTCTGAGATGGGGCTCTCTGGATGCTTCATCCTCTCCTTTTGCCAGCCTCTGCAAGCAGGGCTCTACTTTAAAAATTAATACACAAGCCCCAAGGTAAAAGCCTGTTGCCTTCCCTAGATGCCTTGGGTCATAGCAGCACCTCCAGTTTGGTCAAACCACGGCTGGGCTGCGGTTGCAAGCTTGTTCCAGCAGCAGCAGTGGTAGCAATGATGTCCTACATGTGCATCACTGAAGGCTACAATAACACCACGCTGAAAATAATCTGCCGGGAAAATAGGAACAGATTGCTGATGTTACAGGAGACTGTGTCAAGGTGTGAGAGACAGTCTCATTTCTGGAACACCAGCTGACACTTGGCGTAGGCTGGGATTACATGCATCGGCATCCAGGTATGCTCGACAACAGTTTGTGCCTGGTTATAGGAAATAATTTCCTAGCTTTACAGGAGCAGATAAATGAATATGCAAATTTTAGGGATCAGCCTAATTACTTTACACACACAAAATAAACCAGCACCGAATCTGGATTCTAAATAAATCTCTAACCCTTCTCAGGCAACCTTTTGCTAGAAACAGTTGCCCAAGAACAGAAGGAAAAGACAATGCAAGAACAAACTGGAGTCACCGACTTACTATCAACGCTGAAGAAAGGTTCAATCATCAGAAAGCTGCTAAAGCAAAAGAGATGGACAGCTAAGCTTTCTGGAGGGATCATTTATAGGGTTATGCATACAAGCATACGATAGATATCTCAAACTGCAAAAGCAACAGGATTTATTATTTTTGCCAGATACACACAAAGAAAACAGGTCCATGTAACTATCCTTAAGAAGCAAGGAAAAGTTAGTGACCTACTCCTAAAGAGAACTTTGGCAAAACTGACTGTTTTTCACCAATGGATTTCAGATCACACAAATCAGTGGTTTTTAGCGTTGATACACATTAAACAGTGTTGAGTTGACAGACCCAGAGCCATGATGAGCTTACGTTAAAACATACTGTGATCTTCCGGAACAACACAGAGCTAAAACCAGCTTCTGCTGGGAAACAAACAGTCCATGAACATGAGGCCACCAAGCCTAGGACCACTGCTTTCCAAGACCACTGACCACTGAATCGAGTGGATTCCTCATTCATTTTAGTTCTCTTTTTGCAGAAAATTGCTTAAAGTAAGTTGACACACCAGTTATTTCAGATGTTCCAGTGAAGTAGAGCCATCTTCTGCCATTGTCTTTGAAAACTAAGATGAATGCTGCATTGTCGATTCAAACTTCAAAAAGCTATTTGCAGGCTGTCATTTTTCATTTTGCCTAGGCAGGATGTAATGAAAACCCGACAAGTTATTGATGGTTTGGTTACCTGTCTGCCTTAAAGAAATTGCACAGGTGGTTTATTTAAAAAAAAAAAAAAAACAAAACAGAAAGTCAACACAATTAATGCAAAACAATGATAGGAAGCATCCTCTGAGGTTTTATTTTCTGCTGAAGCGTCACTAGACTGCATGTCTAAAAGCCACTGTTGGCAATTCATCTCTCAAGTAATGAGTATAAAAATATTACCATGGTTTGTACCCTGGCACCAGACTTGGAAAGATGTGCTGTCTGTCCTATTGCCATTTTCTTTCTGGCTGTTTAAAGTAATTAACCACTAATTAGGAAGTTTGAGGAAACAAAAAATTGGAATTTATACAACCTTTTAAACTCAAGACATACGGAAAGAATAAGAAAAAAGCCTTTCTCTTCTTGTCTGATTTCACAATTTTTCTTTCTCAAAATGACATAGCATGGAAGTGACTATGTTAAAATTCCTGTTACAAAAATAATACCTGAGGGGTCTGTCAATCAACAACCCTTGGGAGGATGTCCTGAGGACGTGAACTCTCAAGAAAACCATGGCTAACCCCTTCCTGAGAGAAAAGTCTTTCTCAACAGTTTTAAAGTGCAGAAGACAGCAGAACAATTAGGTGAGATCTTTCTGCTTTTCTTTGGCCACAATCCCTCCAGCTCCTGGAAGGAGACACCACCACTTTGGGCTTTATCCGGTGACTCCCACCGAGTGCCCGCTGGCCTGGGCACTGAGGACAGCACGGAGAAGCTTGGCTTCTCCTGGACCAGGACTTCACCTTCCTCACCGAAGCAGCTGGCAGTGCTGGAGTTGGGTAGTGTTCTTCTTTACAAACTAACATTCACTGCCCATATTAATAAGCCTGCAGACACAGCCAGGAGGCTTTCCACCTACGCCTGCCTGGTGTCCTACAGGCCCGAGCACGGGGCTCCTGATCTTCCTGGCGGACCCCGAGCAGCAGACCGTGTCTCCTTCTGATGAGGCTGGGGTTTTTGGGTGGCTCTGGTTGGGTTTTTGTTTGCAGATGGGAACAAAGCCCCGAGGCCTCATCAAACTTCCACTGCTCCTTCCCAGTCTCGCAAATCCTCATCTTCTTTTCAGAAGTTACCAGGGCACCAGGACTTTCACATCTGGACTTACCCTTCCTAGATCGCCTCTGACTCTAAGCTACGGTGGAGAGCAACAATGAAATACCTGGAAAAACCTGGACCTAAATTACTTAAATCTTGAAGCATGTAAGCTACTTTTGAAAACAAATTGTGAACACTTTCTGGAAGCGTGGTTCTCTCTCCTGAATGTTATTTGACAAGGTCTGAGTTAGCCAGGCACTCTTTACACTTCCAAATGCTTCTGTGACTGAACTCAACTGGTAAATGCCACTATATGTTGCTTTTCTGTGCTTTTATTGGTTACCAGCTGGAAAAAAAATTAAAAAATCTTCCTGCTTTAAGCAGTATGGCTTTGTGTGTGCAAGAGTGTGCTCATGTATCACGAAGCTTGTCAAGACTGCAAGATAATGGGACCAACTGGGAAAATTTCCATGAAGATAGTGAGCGTGCCTGGAGTATCTAGGTCAGATCCTGCTCTAACAAAGCGCACTATGAGGGTCCCTTTATACAGAAACTTGTTTAATTAAGATAACAGATGTTGCTATTATACAAGTCATAGTGAGTGGCTGTTTAATTGGACACTTTCATATTCTTTGCTACCAGCACAGAACATCATTTGTTTTTTATGAATTTCTTTCCTTACAATTAAACTGTATAAACAATGCAGGCACTGTATATTCATAGAAAAGAAACAGCTCTAATGATGTAAGGGTTTTACATGAACAAGAATGGGAGAAGAGCAATTTGTTTTGGGGCTTAAAATACAGTTATTTTTCTGTCCTAGACTGAGTACGCATCTGGTGGTAGGGTAAATGTGACTTCCAATAGCTTTAGGAGAACATTAGGAATGAAGACCATTCTGTACATATTTTAAACATTATTTCAAGGGAATACACATTAGATTTTGAGGCATACAAGCTCTTAGCAAGTGCATGAGATAGCTGCCAACACTGCCCGCCCTGCTCCCCTCCTCACAGCCATGCCCGAAGCACCCCAGAGTGGGGCTCTCCAACACGAGGCGGCCGCTAGAGCCAGCACCAGCCCAGAACTAAATGCTTCACCTCGCTCTGTACCACCGCCCATCCTCGTGCTTAGGCTAATCAATGTATTGGTGGGTGGTTGCGAGCAATATAGTATTTCCCTAAATAGAAGCTGTCTTTTTTTTCCTGCACAGTCTATGCTTGGGGTGCAAGGGAGAATGAACGCAGCAGGAAGCCATGACAGACAGACTGAAATATGACATCTCCCTCATCTGCTCTTGAACCACAGAAGGCTACAGCTTCCCCTCTAGCAAATGTACTGTGACCAGTTCTGGGGTCCCCAACACAAGAAGGACATGGACCTGTTGGAGCGGGTCCAGAGGCGGGCCACCAAGATGATCCAAGGGCTGGAGCCCCTCTGCTGGGAGGACAGGCTGAGAGAGTTGGGGGTGTTCAGCCTGGAAAAGAGAAGGCTCCGGGGAGATCTTAGAGACCCCTCCAGAAACTAAAGGGGCTCCAGGAAAGCTGGGGAGGGACTCTGGATAAGGGAGTGGAGCCATAGGACGAGGGGGAACAGTTTTAAACTGAAAGGGGAGATTTAGATGAGATATTAGGAAGAAATTCTTTCCTGTGAGGGTCGGGTAAGGCACTGGCCCAGGTTGCCCGGAGAAGCTGTGGCTGCCCCATCCCTGGAGGTGTTCAAGGCCAGGTTGGACGGGGCTTGGAGCAACCTGGTCTGGTGGGAGGTGTCCCTGCCCATGGCAGGGGGCTTGGAATGAGATGATCTTTTAAGGTCCCTTCCAACTCCAACTGTTCTATGACTCTATGAAATGACAGTATGTCTCTCTGACTTACTGATATCTAAACTGAAACACTGTCAGAAATAAATAAATGTAATTATTACCATTATTGCATGTAAATTGAAGTAATGTCCGTAAGTCAAAACCAAGCATCTGAGAAAAGAGAAAAAAGGAAAATCCCTTCCAACGCTACTCCAGCAAAATCATTCCACACCCACAGCAAAATATATGCCTTGATAAATTCCATGAGAAATTTTCTTAAGATACTCTAACAAAATGGCCTCTGGTGCTAAGCTATTAAAAGACAGTTTAGTCTGTGCAGTAGAGTGACAAAACTCCCCTGTTTGCTGACACAAATCACAGGACCAGTGTCAGCTCTGAGCTTAAACCCCAGTGTTCCACGGCCGAGCCCTCGGACGCTGCGCACCTACGGAACAGCACCTGCAGCTTTGCTGGGCTGCAATGCTGTCTTTTGGTGGGCTACAGAAACCGTATGAAAATTAAAGGGAGATTTAATGGTTTTAAAACGAACTGTTTTAAATTAACTGCTGAATGATCTGGTTTAAATTATTTTAAAAATGCTTCCTGATCTATAGTTCAAAGAGAATTACAGTTCCGTTTGCAGGACGTTCCTCCAACAGTTTGGAGCGTGGGAGCAGCTGTGACAGAGGCTTATTTTAATTTCAGCTGGCAGTGCTCTGCGTAGCCCCAGGATTTGTCTCTAATCATGCACAGCCTGAATCTCCCTCCTGCACCCAGGAAATCTGAATGAAGGAGCTGGCGACTACAGCGACTTCTGAATTCCACCACTGCGAGGATGAACCGCTCGCACTTGCAACCGAGTGCCATTCTCTGTGGGAGCTGTGCCGTAAAAATGAAGAAATTGAAAGGTTTCTGTGATAAGATCACCTCAAAATAAAGGTTTTAAAGCACTAGTCTCAGTAACAAATCTATCTAACATTGTTGCATTAGATGTAATTGAATTATTATGAGAGGATTAACAAAATCCTGCAAGAACAATCTGACAGCAGTGACTTCCCCTCCTACTCCTGCTGATGAATAATATATACAACGTAACGCCAGGAAATAATTGTCACAAATGGGAAATACTGCGGATTGGAGGATGCTTGGCTTTAGGAGCTCAGGAGTTTAAAGCAAAGTCCTTCATTAAGGACTTGCTTTCATTCACTTCAGTGTTATACAGGGACCATCAATTAATGGAAGTTTTTCCAAACTTGTGGGAGACTACGGATTTCTGTTTTATATTGGTAAATCTCACATAAAATTACCCTCTACCTCTGTAACTCCCACTGACATTTAGGAATGATTGATTTGGTGTCTGAGACAGCTTTGGAGCAAAGTAGAGGCACAGTTCAAATTACATGTCTTTCACATGGTGTAATAATTGCAGAAGACCATGTATCTGTACATAACGCCTGTACGATGCTTAGATCCTATGTATATGATGCCATACACGCTATGTATTTTATATGCAAAAACTCACTTGGCATTGACCATATTATTTCATAAAATCAGGGGGATGAAGACATAAGATTATAAGACCACAGGGCCACTGAGATTTAAATAAAAACTGTAAGTCCCGGCTCTACAGTCTGTGCACTCCTCACTCGAGGAGTTTTTGCCTGGTTTTGAACGCCAGCCCTCCTCAGGCAGCAACACTATCCATCTCGATCTCCCAGGCTGAAGTCCAGCATTGCTTCTGAGTCACGCTGACGTAGCTGGGACATGAGAAAAGAGAACCTATTTAAAGGGATCCCAGATCTCCAAGATCTCTTTTCTCCTAACGTTGAGTTAGAATAAAGAGATCGGAGGTTAAACGTACCTGGAAATATGAACATAGGAGAGCCAAATGGTAAGTAAAAAACATTCTGAATTCAACTCAAATCTTTCTCTCTGATGAACGATCTGGCATGTCCCAAAGACACGGCGCAGTTTTGCAGTAACCAGAGGACACCACTTCCACCTTGAGCTCCCAGTGCTTGTTGGCTTCTGGAACGACTTCCTGCCAGCTGCAGATCTCGACAACTGCCTCAAACTTCCAGGTTATATGCGTAATGGTGTATATTGAAAGCGTGAAACAACTATTGCCTGAGGAGTGTGCTGGGGCAAGTGGGTCCTAAACACTACTTGTATACTGCTGTGTCTCTGATGCTGCAGCCTGCACAGCTTTATGGTGACCATTCCTATCTAAAAGGTACCCGCTGCTCCTGAGTGAGGGTTTCCCAGAGAGTAAGTGTATTTTAGTCACATCTCCTGTCCTGGTGGTGTAGAAGGTGGGAGATACTGTGGCAGGCAGCAGACTCACCTGCTCTTACTCCACCAGCGGTCCTATGAGGCCAATTTGTACTGAGTGGCTTTAGTAGGACTGAAGACCTCTCCCACAGAGTGTAACAGCTGTTTTGATGTGAAGGGAAGATCAAGGATAGAAAATGACCTCTGTATCTTTACCCATATAGAAATAGTCTTTGTTTCCAAGCAGCGTTTGCAATACATCTGTATCTGTGCTATAGCTGTTTCTATGTAAAATTTGCCTTCTGGAGTCAGGCTACTAACATTTTATTAGGCCTCCAAGGCAGGATTTCCATTATTATGGAGATGAACTGCCTTTAATGACTGCAATAATGTAATTGTACCCCAGGGCAGAATCTCTAATAACACAATTGCGCAGCTCTCAACCACCCGTAAGAGATACCTTCGGGGCAGGTTATTCATTAGGGGTGCAGTACACACTACCCCAGCCTCCAGAGAAGAATATGAATCCTAAAACAATAAAGCTTTTTTTTCCATGGTAGTCTCTGCCCTCTGGGCAAACATTGAACAACACACTTAGTTTTGCCTCCTGGACAGCAGCAGCCTCCAGAGCAAGAATCCCGGCAGAAAAATGTGATGCACAGTATTTCTGTCTCCAGCAAGGAGTCCCTAACGTTACACTCCATCTGAAAAGTCACATGAGCCTCAGGAGAACTGCTTGAGCGATTGCCATGGTAGCCATCAGAATTCAAAGCAAGGACTGGCACATTAACGTTGCTTTTAACTCCACCTGGAACTGGAAGGACCATCTATATTGATTAACCTTCACAGGATCAAGCTCAGTTTGGAGATGTATCCAGATGTTCAGGTGCTTCTCTGAAACTCAAAACATCAGTTTAACCAGAGATTTCATTTAAGTTTCTTCTCCCACGCCTGTCTCAAAGTTCTGCTTTCTGCCCTAGGTAAAGAGATTTCAGCAACAGCTTTTCTTGGCATCTTTCTTCCTATATATCAACACATTTTTCCAACAGCCAAGAAGGTCCTTGTTTGAAGCCCACACATAAGCGTGGGTGTAGGGAGGCACCAGGACTGGACTCCAGTCAATGCTACTGTCCCCTGGGACAGCAGGGAGGAGATGATGTTTCAGCAACCAGTGAAACCAGAAATACAGCAACGTTAAGCAGAGGACCAGGCACTTGGCCTCTCCTACCTCCATAAAGTCAGACAGTGCTGATGAACAATGACATGATCATCTGAGACAATATAATTTCCTAATTGCGCATTTCACACAGTTTCCAGGTACAGACTGCAAGGATGGCGTGGTTAATAACAGCGATGGCGAGGCTTCAACACCCTCATCCCACGGGAGACCCAACCAACTGCTTATAAGAACTAAATAGGTCCAACTGCCAAGTCAACGAAGCGGTGTTTATTAAGACATTTTGCCAGATAGGCCCCACTGGATGATCTGGCTGGCGGAGAAACCCCTGGGCTGAAGTAGCAGAAGATTTCACACCTGCTTGGGCACATTTCACGTCTGGTTTCCCACCCAGGGCTCGGTGCCCGGGTGGGAGGCTTCCAGTTCTGGCGCAGCATTCTCGGCGGGAGCAGGGGGAGCGCTGCAGCAAGCCTGCTGCTGCCACGAGGACCAACATCCCACCCTTGCTGCGCTTTGCATTTGAGCTCAACACTGAGCTGTGCTGTACTCACAACCTGTCCTCCCAGCCACCGCCTAAAGTCTGCCCGGGCATGGGGACCATGACCAGCAGACAGCAAGGTATATACTATTTAGCAAGTTTTTATGATTACACCCTCCTCATACCTATATGCCCCAGAAGAAGGTCAGTCAGGAAAACGCTGTAGGTACAGCCTCACACTCCTTACACAGAGGTGTGCACCCTTCAGGGGTGCTCTGGTGTGGACTCCCTCATGTCTACCGTGGCGTGACTTCAGGTGACAGGTTTCACTGGGGGGAAATAATAGTGTCTCCTTTTCCCAGTTGCCTATTTTCATAAAGCTCTGAAGAAACCTCCTTTCCTAACCTTGGTGGAAACCAGCTGAAACATCTACAGCCAGTTCAAATAAGCAGTTCAGAAGTTACTTGGAAGTAAACACACTGGTAACCCGAGCTACCACCTAGCCTTATGCTACCAGTGCATGAGCCATGTTCCCTTGGGAAATCAGCATCCAGGGGTTTCTGCTGTATTACAGCATCCAAATTTTAGGTAAGTTCGCAGATGAGAGAGTAGTGCTAAAAAAAAATAAATCACTTTGTTGTCAGCATTGCACAGCAGTGACCAAGCAAGAAACACAGTGCTCACATTTCTTTCCTAAGCCCTTGCTTAAATAAACTAATGCTTCCTCTCTCACTCCTAAATTAAAATGAGGAGAAAGAACTGCACCATGCCTAGGAGAACAGCGTCACAGAAAACAGCACATTGCAGCTACGGACTGTGCCAGCGAGGATGGGGAGACGGATGGGACCTCATGGGGCTGACACTCCAAAACTTTCAGTATTTAATCCTTCCCATCATTCATGCAATCTTCACCAGAAGAGGAAGTTATTTCAGTTTTTAAAATCAATATACCTTGATCTATTATAACTTTGACCTCTCACAGCTTTGTACCCCAGCTCCTAGACGAAGTTCTGTGTAATTGATCACCCAACTCTTTTTATCCCAGGAGGTGAAGTCGAACGGTCCACAGACAATAGCTTTGTAAAGACCAGGTAACAGGAGCTAAATAAGTCAGAAATAGGTTGTTTATTATTTTTCACATCTGGCTCTAAATGAACTACAGCTTTTTGCATACTCGTATACATGACCACAGTACATATTTCAGTGTCCATTACAGGCAGGCAGGTTGGATGGAGCAAGACTAGTCTTTCCAAGACAAAAGAACAGCTCTAACGGGTTTAAGCTTTTAAAAATAACAATTTCCTGTAATTTCTGGCTTTTTGACCTTTACTAATAGGACAGGATTTTTCCCATCAGTCCAAGTGGCGCACCACATTTTAGAGTACTGTCAAGGACAGCTCTCCAGGTCCCGCTCGCAGGCGCTGCACAGGTGGGACAGGTAACACAACCCCACCTCTACACAGTCAACAACAGATCACTGCAAAACCACGCATGCAGATTTGAAAGGTAGGCTCCTACTTCCTACTAATGCTCTCCTTTTGAATTACAGAAAAAGAGAAAAAAACAGCTTGGCCAGTCTGAAAGAGCTGTCTCCAAGTCAGGTGTTAGGACTGCCAAATTAATTACTGACCCCAAATAATTCCTCTTTATGGGACACTGAGTAATGTACCAGAGCTGTGTAATTTGCAGTGGAGGGTTCTATCTCCTGGGAAATATTTTGAAAAACAATGGCTATTTAGAGCAATGCAGAGGCAAAATGTTTGCTTTTTAGAATGTATCTTTATCAGCTTCTTGGCAGGGATGCTTTAATAGTACCCAGAGCAGAGACTGGGATGAACACAACGGGAATAGAAATCTCCCCCCCAGCTCCTTGAGACTGAACACTACCTGTTTTCACATTTATTTGCAAGTCAATTTTGGGACGCTATTAATGACAAATTTAGCTTTCATTGCTGAAAGCCCCTGGGTTGGAGCAAACTAATGAAAGAAATGGTTACTTTAAGACATTACCTCTCATTTTCTCTTAGGATGTCTTTTCCTTTCTTCCAAGAATAAGTAGGTCTGGGGGAAGCTTTCGGCTTACACTCAATGATTACTTCACCACCCACTTTAACAAGAGTTAACTTTTTCAAGAGTGTTTTGGAAAAGTCTGGACCAACAGCTGAAAGAAAAAAAAAATAAAATACAGATCAGAATTGCCTCTGGAAAAAACAAAGTCAGGCTCTTTTGAACATTACAATACTCCAGGGCTGTTTCTCACCCGCAGTTCCTAAATGATTTGACCTTATGAACTACGTGCCTGTACGGATCGGGCAAACAGACACCTGAATGCTTCAGCTCTTTACTTGTTCAGAAATGCAGGTTCAGCTACAAACCTCAGAAACCAGGAACCTCAGCAGGCAGCAGAAACCTGGTGTCACGCGTACATCTTATTCGGGGCAGCACCCCTAAGAACATGTCTGCATGAACTGTATAATGGATTTCATTTTTTGTGTCATAATAGCGTGATCATCATTTGGTTGAACACTGCTATGTGCAGAGCAACAGAATACAGGAAAATTGTCACAAACACAGAACTCACATAATCAGAAATGTTACTATTTCCAGAAAAAGACATTTTTGTGCTTTATATTCGTAATTGTTGCATAAACCGGGTCTTTCATTTCAATGCTATAAAGGTGGGAACCCTTGACAGAGCCAGGCCCTGAACCAAGCAAAACAAGGCAAGACTTCAGTAGGCACCAGGGTACAAGGTATTCTTGAATCATCGTTTTTAGTCTCTCCAGGGCACGTTCTTCTATTTTGTGAAAACCAGCCAGATATTCATTGAAGCAACCACCAAAGCCCTGCAGACAGTCTGCAGCCTGGCTGTAAGGCAGGCCGGGGAGGCAGGAGATTGTTTGGCTTCCGATTCCTGCTTCAAAGGATTTTTAATGATTTATTCCATGGGACTCGATGACAGGCAGAGCTTCGAGGCAGCGGCCTCTAGACTGACTCTGGTAGTGAGCTCCCCAAAGACGATCAGAAGGTTTTATTTATATCAAGTGGGACAATTAGTTTTTTCAATACAGAAAGCTCAAAGCAAATAGGTGAGGCAGATTAAGGGCTTGATGAACAACTCTTGCCCTGCTCGCTATGTCTTTGCTGACAGGAGTTTACTTTCTGACAGATCAGTGGCAGCAAACTCTGCCCGGTCCCCTCTAATCCTCTCCATCCCCCTTGCTAGAAGTGTGCCTGCACCCTGCCCCTCCTGCCCCATCCCCGTATCCCCCGAGCTTGCAGCATTCTCCTCAACTTACTTTCTTGCTGCACTCCGGGAGGTGAGAGTTTAGATCACCATGCATTGCATCTGCTTGATGCTCCATAAAAGGATCTAAAGCTCACCTGGAGCAGCTGGGAGACAAAATCTTGCTGTGTGATACAGAAAGTAAATTCATTTTTGTTAGGGCACCTCGTCTGCCTCAATTCTTTTGGGCATCGTTCCTGCCACCAAAGAGCTGAATAAAACATAAACCTACACTCATAATGGGATGGGCTTTATGATCGAATAGATCTCGTCTTCCACTTTCATGAATCAGAGTTCACTAATCTCTGAGCTGTCTTGTCTTCTATGTCTAATCACAGATGGCCAACTTCATTTTAGCATAGAGGAAAACATGTATGTTATCAAAGACTATAAAAGAGCCATCTGAAAACCAACACTAGCTATGTAAAACATTTCAAAATTAAAGGAGGCATCCTGAGGACGACTTCCCACCAACTCACTCAGAACCAGATGGATTATTATTTATGTCACATTATCATAATTAACACAGTATCATTTCTGGAAATAATTTCTCAGATGATTGTCCAAAATTTATGGCCAATAGATTTTTGACTAATCCTCTTGTTTCTACCTCTGTAAGGAATACTTTAGACTGAGCTTTTTGCAAGTCATTTGCTATTTCCTTCTTGGTCCTGTGTGAGGTGGAGGAGTTTCACGATATGGGTTTTATTCTGTGATATTGTCATCTGACATTAGGAACTCTGGGCTCAGTGCTCAGCACTACTACAGCTTCCCTGTGCCACTTCAGGGGTAATACATTTAATTTCTTCACACTTTGTTTGTAAAATGAGGATTTTAATTACTTTTTTTCTCTCTAAGCCCATCACTCTTTTTTCTTATTTTTGTTATTTTTTTGAATGTTTAGCCTGAAAACTCTTTAATGCAATGACTACCTCTTACTATGCATTTTTACAATGCCCAGCACAACAGGATCCCAGTTTTAGCTGAAGACTCCAGGCAATATAATTGGCAACAATAATAGAGAAGAATAACTCTGAGAAAAGCTCTGTCTGTAATTTTCCATTTCTCTCTTTCACTTAATTTTGTTGTAAGTCTCACTTGCTATTAGTGGTGTTTAATCATTTCAAGTGCTTAACTTCAGGACCTTTTAAAATAACCATTTTTATACTCAGAAGGATCTGTTTAAAAGCTAACATTTCTCAGTGAGCTCAGAATATTGACCTCCTTTGAAAACTCTAGTGAAAAGGAAAACATGCTGGTTTTCTTTAAAAATCATAGAATGGTTTGGGTTGGAAGGGACCTCAAAGCTCATGTCGTTCCAATCCCCTGCCGTGGGCAGGGACACCTCCCACTACACCAGGTTGCTCCAAGCCCCGTCCAACCTGGCCTTGAACACCTTCAGGGATGGGGCAGCCACAGCTTCTCTGGGCAACCTGGGCCAGGGTCTCACCACCCTCAGAGTGAAAAATTTCTTCCTGAGATCTAATCTAAATCTCCCCTCTTCCAGTTTGAAGCCACTACCCCTCGCGTTCTATCACTACATGCCCTTGTAAAAAGTCCCTCTTCAGATTTCTTGTAGGCCCCTTTCAGACACTGGAAAATATGCCAAATTAAATCACAGATCCATGGAAATTGATCTGCAGCACCCCATTCTGGTACTTTTCATGTGACATACAAAGCAAGATTGCAGAACCCAAATGAGAAGGCAGCCAAATACAAGTTATCTGGCAGGTTTGTAAGAGCTGGATCTCCAAGGTCTTTGCTTTTTGTGCAGCCATGAGGTCGGCCCCTGGGTGCTGTGGGGCTGCTGGGCACGGGGAGGCACCGGAGGTACCCACCAACAAGGGCTAAGCCTCTGTCTTCTGAGATCTGTCTTCCTCCCAAAGGCTCATTTTTACCAGGGTTTTGACTAGACGGGAAAAGCATCAGTGGGTTTATTTCCATTTCTTTCATGGAGTAACACATCCAATAAATCTTAGCACTGTGAAGTCTAATGTATTGAGCGTTATTGTATTTTTCTTGAACAGCAACAATGACAATCTTTCAAATGAATTTTTTTTCTATGCAGGCATCTATCACTGCTGATAAAAAATGACCAATATTGAAAATGCCATAATCAGAAAAGACCTCATGCTTTGTTCTTCAGGATAAAGCGGGGAATGATGCTATTGAACATTCGCTTTGAAAACAACTAAACCCCTATTTTGTAATCATGAATTCTATTTAAACCTTTGAAACTACAATATCTATGCTGATGTATCGGTTCCCAGGCCTGCCACTGGTACAACAGCAACGTTTGCAAATGGGGTACAGACTCCAGAACAGCCAAGGCTGGCAGGGACCTCTGGAGATGGTCCCGTCCCACCCCCACTCAAGCAGGGGCAGGTACAGCAGGTTGCCCGGAGCCATGTCCAATTGGGTGTTGGGTATCCCCAAGGATGGAGATGCCACCATCTCTCTGGGCAACCTGTGCCAGCGTTTGATCACCCTTATGGTAAAAAAGTTTTTCTTACATTTAAATGGCATTTCCTGTGTTTCAGTTTGTGCCCACTGCCTCTTGTCCTGGCACTGGGCCTGGCTCTCTAATCTGTGCCCCCTCCCGCCAGGTATTTAACCACCTAGATTCACAGGAGCTTTTCCTGATGTTAACTGGGACAAGTAGAGTAGGTGTACACAAAACAGGTGGGGCAGAAGATGTTTTTCTTGGCGAGGGTTTGGGATGGGAGCCATTAGAATGGGAAAAGGTCTATTCAGAGAGGCGGTTTTTCAACAAGCGAGTCACCCTTTGCAGCCCACGAGCAGGCAGTTACTATCCAGTATGCTCTGAACTGGGGCAATATGTTTCTAACCAGCAAGAGGTGAGTGAGCTTGCCAGCTCTCCGTGCCCAGTCACCTGGATGAATACGAGAAGATGGGATGATGTAAAAAAATAATAAAAATCTGTTCTCCGTCTATCCACTTTCTCAAGTTTTCATTTCATGCCTTACTTAAAAACAAATTATCGAAGATCCTCAGTAGCTCTTCTGCTTCAGATGCTGAAACTTGGCAAAACCAGCTTGGGTGAAGGCTTTATTGGTTTTGGAAGGTTTGCAGCATTCAGGAAAGTACACTTACCTATGACGCTCAGTTCTGCACTGGCAAAAATGACGCCATGTCTGTTTTCTGCGACGCACTGGTACATGCCAGCGTCCGACAGGCTGACGTTCGCTATTGTGAGCGAGCCCTGCTCTAGCTGAACTCTGCCCTGTAGGAAACAGTGAAAAAAATAAAAAAGTAAATAAGGAGATTCCCTCCTTGGAACATAAGCCCAGCAGTTGTTGTGCCATATTTTATACCAAGGTGCACAAAAAAAGGAGCAGTAATGGGAAGAATTTGCATGCTCCCATCTATTTGTCTGCCAGCGAAAATTATGTCAGGTTAGAATACTAAATGGTAAAACCAATACATTAGTTGGTAAATGCAATTTAAATTGGAGGACTTTCCCTTGACTTCTCTTTGATTTAATACCCAAACCATTTAGATTAATATCCCTTTCAAGTAGATAAACTAGAATCAAAAAACGCATTTTTGTTCCAGAGCAGCATATCACAACCAACCGTATTCTTTAAAACAGCGGTGTCATGAGTATATACAGCAATGAAGGTTAGTGAGACGGGTTGCCATCTTAGCTGGCACAAGAGAGGAATACTTAAAATCTTCTGCAGTTTACTGAAAACAATATAGATGTTAATAATTTAATGATCCTTTACTTCATATCAGCCACTAACGGGATTCAAGTACAAGACCATCTGCTAGTGACCAGCGTGAAGCAAGTAAAATTAGCGTGTGGAACAAAAGACCAGGGTATCATTTGTCAGCCTAAGGATATGGAGCTCCTGTTATCAATTTTAATAAGTACAGCAAAGTGTTCCCTCCCTCCCCAGGAGTTTCACCATTTAAAAATAGAAATATAAAGAGCTATTGGCTTTCTACTTGGCTGTAGGGCGGAAATTTAATGTTTGTGCAATCTTTATCAGGGTTTGATCAAATCTAAGCTGCCATGTTCTTTCACAACAAGCGATGGGAAAAAAATGCCAGCTGCTGT
Source organism: Burhinus bistriatus (assembly GCA_013397275.1). Taxonomy (NCBI): domain Eukaryota; kingdom Metazoa; phylum Chordata; class Aves; order Charadriiformes; family Burhinidae; genus Burhinus; species Burhinus bistriatus. Next base: position 194,926 of record VYXH01009403.1, on the reverse strand, counting down.
GAAAGCAATGCTTCGGTGACTTGTTTTAGTTTGTGGTTGTACGGAGAGGAATCACAGGACTGAGTGATGCCCCTCCAGCAAGAGGCTGGGTAGATGGGGCGGTGGGAGGGGGTGTGTTTCCCTGGCTCCTGCACATCACCCATCTTTAGGCAGCTCTCTGTGTCCCCAGCAATGGCAGACCATGCGCCTGGTAGCCTGCATAGGGACACAGCTCGGCAGGAGGAATGGGAACGCCATCAGAGACTAGCAGAAACGCTAAGTTCACCTGAACATCATAAACTTAAAAAAAAAATAAAAAATGAATCCAGGGCAATCATTTTCTGGCTGCAGACTCCATATAGCCACTTGGGCATTCCCTCTTCTTCACAAGGGTCTCTCCACCCTTAGGTTTGTATCGTGGACCTCCGAACATAGAGCTGCTGTGCGTCCTACCTGTCACTTACAGCAGCTCTCCTGGAGCTGTTACAGAGGTGCCCAGCAGGCACGGCAAGGAATTGCCTACGCAGCGGGGAGATTTCAGAGCACCACCATCCTTTCTGTTTCCATTCCAAAAGTAATAAAACACGCAGAGATGAGAAGCTGGCGGAACATGAAATCACTTGCAGAGCATGTGACCCTCCTCCCTGGTGCAGGGCTTGGCAGTGCCTACCTGGGGCAGCAGTGGCTCCCCGTCCTTCAGCCAGTGGTACGAGGGCTTTGGTCTCCCGCTTGCTCGGCATTCCCAGACCACGCTCTCCTCTATGGCTGCGTGGGCATCGCTGATTTTTTGAATCCAGTTGGGCTGAGCTGCAATGCAGAAGGAATGAATAAAGCCTCACATCTGTAACCGACAGTGTGCTTTCTAGGTGCAAGCAAATGGCCATTTCTTTCTTTATTAGCACATTTAATAACATGCCTAATAATGGATAATGATTTTCTTTCCCCCCCTGAGTCTAGTTCTGCTTTCTGAAGGTGGCACATGCAAGATCAGAACCTGTTTTCACTTTATTTTTAATAAAAACACTTTATGAAACAGAGCAGCTTCAGAAATCGTGATCATCATATGAAAACACAGCAATAGTTCATGTGCTGCCCCAGTGGAATAAATGGCATTGTTAGACCCCTGGGTCCTTCAAATAGAGACATTTTCTTCTTCAGGTTCCACATGACTTAGGCTTCAAAGCTCTAAAATTCAACATCCAACTTCAGAACTTGTAATTTAGAACTACCTCTGCATTGAAATTAAGGTTATTGCAGTAACTTAGGCCTGCATGGTTATAGGCACTACTTCAGGTCCACATTCTCAGACTTTTCTTAGATTAGGGCCATATCTACAAGTACTGCCATAGGAAGATCTTCCAAGTGTATGAAAAATCTTTGGACTGAATAATTGTATTAATGACATTGAACAAACCTAGAAAGTCCAAAAGAAGATATTGGAGATGCATTTTGGTAGAATTTGGTAAAAACTGGCACTGCCAGTTTTCAGACACTTACGAGATTATGTTTTTAGTTGTTTCACGCATTTTTATCAGATTTTGTTGTTTGTTGTTGTTGGTTTGTTTTGTTTTTTGTTTGTTTTTTTTTTTTTTTAAATACAGCTTACATTTAGCCAGACTCCACATGCAAATCAAATTCCGCTAAAATTGCCACATGTTTTTGGAGACCATACAAAACCTCTGACATTCACATGTTACTTCCACAAACCCCATCAGTCTAGATATAGCTACAGTACTTTTCAGGAAATCCCATTAAAAAAGGAGAGTGACTTCAGGTTTTTAATGGTCAGTTGCCCTGTTTTGACATAAGAAAATTTGAGAGACTTAGTAGGAAGATATTACCAGCAGAGGTCTCCAAGAACCTGGTTAACATTTTTTCCCATGTAATCAGATAAAAAAAAAAATAAAATTAAGGTTACTCAAAGACAGGTAACAACTTTATCTATCTCCTTTGGATAGGGATGGGGTCCAGAGAAAGGTCTGAAAGGACAAATTAAAAAATATGGCACCAAAATGGTAAGTTCAACATACAGTTGGCATGATGATACCTAAAATATTGGTCTACCATGATGCGATGTCGGATACACACACTCAGAGAGCTGAGCGCCTTTTAAAACTCCGTTTGGGCTGTGGCAGATGTGTGGTTAATCCCACACCCACCACACACTTCCCTTCTCATGCTGTCCCCAAACAACAAAGCACAGAAGCAAGCTGAAGAATTTGGCACAGCAGCTTAACTCCGAGGGACTGGCAAAAAAGCAGAAAGGCAAACCGAATGTAATGACAATGCAGAAGCAAAAGAAGCAGCGGAAAAGGAGAGGCAAGTGGTGTTTACTTCTCTGACTGCCCCTCCTGCCCCTGTAATGTTTTAAGCTTGTTTATTATCTGTATCTAAAGATATGAAAGGGAAAGTGTTTAAATGTAGGAAGATGAAAGTAAATTCTGTCATGTGGAGTAGGAACTTTAACAATTCCATTGAACTGAGACACCCTGTGCAACAGCAACGGGTTCAGTGGCTCAAGGACATTTGCAAATTACTCATGAATTTACATATTTACTATTCTAACAGCATCCAACTCATAATTTTGAAGACAGTCTTATGATACTGTTAAAAGAGCTCTATAAAACCAAGCAGATCCATTTGCCTTTTTTGCAGTAGTTTTACTGAATTCCCACTTGAAAACAAAAAAAAGTCAAATAAAACAACTGAAAGCAACCTGTAAAGCAAGAAAACCCATGAAAGGTAAGGTGGGCTCTACAACATCTAAGCGTAGGCTATGTAAAAAGAAAGAAAACTCTTCTGTCAGGAGCAAAGAACATTCGACGCTCATGATTACTTCAGGCAGACTCCTCAAATAAGGACAATTCTCACCCAATGCAGTGAAAGACCTTCCCTGTCCAGTCTTTCTGCCGTACTTTGCAGGTTACACATCTGACCTCCTGCCCTAAGGAACAGTGCCAAGATTTACACCTGCGGCACTGGAAGTGCTGGGAGCTGCCAGTCCCACTAGCCATCTCCCTCTTGTGCAGCACCTGCACGCCACTTCACCCCCACCGGTTGTTTTAACTGGTGAAGCTTTCTATCCTAAAGCCATTTATGATGCAGACAACTACAGAATGAGCATAATAGGTCAAGAATAAATCTCAGTGAAAACCAGAGGAGTCCTTTGTTTCACGGGAGCTTTGTTCTCTGCTGCTCTCTGGGAGACTTTTCTAATTAGGTCAACCTCTCCTTTGAACAGTTCATTTCAGAGAATAGCAGGCACGCTCTTGACTTAATCTTGAGTAATACACAAGGGTTGGTTCATGTAGCAAATATGTTTGAGCCACCAAATGAGAGTTGCCATAATATAATGAAATTTGACAGCCTCCCATTGGGGATCATACCAAGACATGGTAATGTGACACAAGATTTCAAGCACGATAATTAAAATTAGGATATGAAGGATATGAAACCAGCTCCATGCTGCAACATTATATAGTGACATTATTTGAGATAATGACAAGGTTTAATTTGTGACTGGTAGCAGTATTCTAGAAATAGTCCTTCGGATCATTTCAGCGGTGTTAAGCAAAGAGGAATTCTTCATATGATGGGTTTAGAAATATTTTGGCCCTATTAGGAGTATTTAGATGTTACTGGCCTTGGTTGGAAACGTCTCAGAGCAAAATCCTTGAAGAAAAAAATTACATGGAAGCTGATTAAGAATTCATCTGAGTTGCAAGAAAAATTCATATGCTAAATCTATAAAGTGAAAGAAAAAGTTTAAAAATATAAGCATGACTCTTACATAAGGATAGTTTTAAAGAAAAATATCCCCCTCGTAGGTGACGAGAGCTCTCCGGAATTTGTACTTAGAGGGGCAGGAGGAAAATGATGGCAGCAGTTAGAAAAAATCCTGTTTAACTTTGATTGCGTTCCAGTCTTCACCAACGCAAAGTGGGGCATTTTAAACCAGGTGATTGGGAAAGCATGCCCAAATATGCTCTTACTTCTCTAAGACCAAAAAATCCAGAATAAGTCTGTCCTTCTTTGTAACAAATTGAAAGGGAAAAGTAGGCACGGGAAAGCTGGACCAGAAATCATGTCCTAAAAGTCATTTGAAAATGAAATGACACAGCTGGTGATGATGCATCACATCAGAAATGAGTAACAAACCCAAAGAATTATGGGAGCTATGTGAGAAATAAACCAGAAATAAATCTGTAGGGCTTTGCAATCATCTGTGAGTTCAAAACAACCAAAAAGACTAAAGCAAATGAGGTACTAATACATATACAGAATCCAATTCTCGGTCGGTGTATATTGATTTCAGTGTTCCTAAGCCAATTTATAGCAGCTGATGACCTAGTGCAGGCTGTGTAATTCATCATTAATGGCAGATGAACGGCTGAATGACTTGTCCATTACTGTATCTATTCTAAGGACATTGAGACTAAGCCCAGGATCAGAAAAGTCTAAAGACCAGAAAGCCAAGCGTAAGAAGTAAGAAAAACAGATGGGAGAAATACATGAGTAATTAAAAATAAAGAATGCAGCCAGTGTATATGGTTTGCGCAGACAAGTACACACGTCATCCTGGTCCAAATGGGGATATAGCTTCTGTAAACAAACCCCATATGTCCCTAATTTGTTATCCTTCCCAATGATCACAGGAACATGAAAGCAGACTTTAAGTTATCACTTTTCCCCTCCTCTTCCTTTCCTCCTCTTAATCCCCTCCTCCTGACCTCTACTGCCAATTAAGGACTATTTGAAAACTATACAACTCTCAAAGCTGTGCCAATCCTCCGCTGAAGTGTCATCTTCTTGAATGTTGCACCTAAATTATCTCCATTTGCTTGCATCTTTGGGAAGTTCACCAGATACTGCCACTTGGGCAGGATGTCTCCTTTTTGCCTCTCTAGAAGACTGACCATAATGAACCAGCCTGGGAGTTCTGCTTGGGACTAAAATATTAAATATCACAGGAAAAGAGACAGAGGAAAATTTGAAGGAGTTAACCCAGCTGATAAAAACTACTTAAATTGTCCCTATGTCTTATTTACCTCCTGTTCCATAAGCTATTCTGCACCATTACATGACTGTCTCCCCAGGAAAGGCAACAAAGGACTGTAGGTATTACAGGCACGTTCATAAAGACCAATCCTTGGGGATTTAGTTATTTTTCATCCCTGACGCTCTAGACTGCAGTAACCCAGGGGAGTAAGGAAGATGTGGGGTGCTCTACGAGTGGCCTTCACACTTCATTTCTCATACCTATTTTTATTTTTGCTTCTCCTGCTGGAGAGCTATCTTTCCAAGGCAAAATTATAATAATTTGAGCACTTTTGCTGAATCTCCTAAAAATTGACTTCTCTATAAGCATGTTTCCAGCAATCCCTTGCGAAAGGAAAAGTGGAGGAGAAACATGCCTGCTCTTTTTGCAGAAACTTGTTCTGGATGCAAGACTTCCCTTGGGCAGCAAATTATTCGAAACTCAAGAGTTATACCCTCCTGCACTAAAGTCTGAGAAAATACATATTCCACTGGCAGGAGTCAAGACATCCTCCCTGTGAGCAGTGATTTTCCCCAGGGCAAGTGTAACCAACCAAGAGTGGGCACTGCAACGATTGCTCCCAAGGCCAAACACCCCTGTCTGGAAAGATGGATTTGGCTGCTGCCAAGACTTTAAGCGGTGGTTAACCAAGAGTTAAATTGGTGCAACATTCTGAAACAACACAAGATTTGAGAACTTTAAATATGATGAACAAGGAGAGGCTTGTAGGTGAGAAATCAATTGGTAATTTATCTGCATAACAGGTAGCAAACTGGGTTTTCTAGTAAGGCATGTAAATTACAATTAATAATAATACATATTTGTCCTATTTATGTGAACTTTCTTGTATTTTTATCAGTCCAAAACCTCATTTTATTTTGAGCGGCTTTGAATTTTCAGCAAATTATTTGTGATCTAGGGCCTAAATAGAGACATGCAGCTCCCTGATTTTCACTTATGTAAATTTCCTTTTTAGACCTCCAACCATAATGAAGAGCATAACACGATTTACATTTGAGGTTGTTTTATAGAGTGGCATAAAGTAGCTTTTGCACAAATAAAACACAGGCCCACCGATGAAAGGGGGACTCTTTCCACTGCAAAATCAAGGAGCCGCATAAATTCCTGGTGGGACTTTGATTTGAGAAGTATTTAATCTGAAAAGCAGTCCAGCCAATTAAATGGCTTCTGCTGAATATCTTACAAAATGCTGCAAACAACTGTAATTACTTACAAATAAGTCTGTCTCCCTGCTAATGCGGATGCTGCTGTGCTGACACTTTTAGAAACCATTTTAACTGCAATTTTTTCCTCCTCGCTTTGGCTTGCCAGCAAGGTGCTGGGCAGGGAGTGGATGAGCTCAGGCGAAAGATGCTGGAGGACCCTGTAGCAACACAGGTGATGCTGAGTCAGCATCCGCATCCACGCCGGCCGAAGCTGAGCCGTTTTGGTACTTGGATATTTTTCCTCTCTTCCAGGCCGTGTAAAACAGTGTTGATCTGAATGGAAAGCCCAATGCCAAATTGCATGGTTTTGGTTATAATTCTGGCAGACAAACGTTCCCAGTGATGGTGCAGCTCCTCAGCTCCCAGCACCCCTGCCTGTACTGGGGTGCCTGTCCCCAGCCTGGCAGCCCTGCCTGCATGGCAGAGCAACCTCCCCCAGCGCTGCTTGCTTAACGCTGTCGTTACCAGCCCCATAGAACGTGCTTATATTTAGATCACCTTGACCTGCTCTATTTTTCCTGTTCTCTGTTATTAGACTATACTCGTTGTTGGGGTGAGGGATATCAAGATGTTGCACTGTCTCATCGAAGTCGATATCGGAAAGTGTAAATGCACACTGAAGCAGAGCCCAAGGCATAAGCACTGGCACAGCCATCTCATTTCACACCTGCGCGAAGAAATACGCTCCTATTTTTAAAAAGTCCAGGAGAGCGATACACTGGTGTGGTGGTATGGAGACCTTTGACGATGGTCAGCAGGGAGAACCTGGCCAAGGCACGTCAGCGGAGCTGTAGAGGGGCAGCGAGGCTCTTGTTTGCCGTGGGAAAGGTGTTGAGCACAAGGATGAGCAGCCACAACAAACGCCTCAGGAGTTTGTTGTGCTTGTGAATCTGCCCATTGCCTCTTGTCCTACCTTTGGGTTGCCACTGTCTGCCTGACAAAGGAAGATCTGACTGAAATGGCATCTAAACTCAACATGAATGAAACAACGTCCACAATGATAACAAATAAGCACCTCCTTGATGGTGGTTTTATGAACGAAAAGGCAATTTCTTTTTAAATTAGCTAGCTAAGGTAATCTGTTTACTGTACTTCTGCCAAAAAATAAAATTGTTGGCGTTGCTTTTTGCTCAGGATATAAATCTTAGCCTCGCGGAGGGTTATCAAATTGAAAATTTATGAGCAGCCAGATTAAAAATAGAATCAGGTCAATGGGAGTGCTTCCGAAATGCTGTGCATCAAAACACACAGCTGATGGCGTGGCAGACCCTCGTTGCCGAGCTCAAAGGAAAAGCAGGCACCCGGTGCAGCCAGCGCCGTGGCAGCGATGTGCTCTGGCCGTGCCGACGCCGGCTCACGCTGGGACCTCACCTGCCTCAGCCAGAGGGATACAGCTGCTCTGTGGGGAACAGGCTGCAAAGTCAGGAACGCAGCGCAACGTGCATTTATGGCTGCTAAATGAGGGTGGAAAAGAAGGGGTTTGGCAGTTTAATTTGCTAGTTCTCAGGAGCTAATTTGAGGTACGTGGTATCCGGTTAGGAATGGCAGACAGAACAAGAGACTTACGGCAAGAAAACAAGCGATATGTTGTTCAGAGTTATAATAGTCAAGGAAACAGGTATAAGTCACTGTAATTGCATTAACATTAACATGTTTTCTATCGTGTAGGTCTATCTATCAAGTAGGACATACAGCACTCAGAACAAATGCTTTTGGAGAGCAATAAAACAGCCTGTTGCAGGGGCTCAAAGCACAGAAAATGGAGGAAGAACAGATCTTGCATGTTTAATTAACCTTTCCTGCTGCAATGAGAATGCCAAACAACTTCAGTGTCACTGATATGCTAACAGAGGAAAAAACAAACATTGATACAAGAATGAAATACAGCAGAAGTCAACCTTCCCTGACAACTTCCAGGAGCACTGAAAGAAGCCGACAATGGAGGCAATGCTGGGTTATCTACAGTGAGCAGATAGGTTTGAATTTCATTTTTTTCCTTTTTTTTTTTTTTTTATATTTTATACTATGCAGAGAGGCAGATAACTGGGTTTAAAGGAGTCATGCTGTTAGAGCCAGATTGCAATCTCCAGGACACATGTCGTGACAGAGCACATCACTGCGCGCAGGCGGCACATCTGCCCGCCCATATCCCATCCTCCGGAGTGCTCCCTTCTCCAGGAGCCAGCCCTGACCTGTGACAAGGCACTTGAAAAGCTCTGCCAACATTACAGTTGTATTTCAATAACGATGTAACACTTCTCAGCTTTAAAAAGAAAAATGATTAAGGGAAATTATTTTCTTTCAGTTTCAACTGTTCATATTAAATATTTACAGTAAGTTACTTTCCCTAAAAAAATTTCACTGCCACACGAAACTCCAGAGCCCAGCTTACAGAAAGCGAGTTTTTTTTGAGAGAGATCTGTATTCGGTACTACATGTCTACCAAACACAAGCTATCCTTGAAAAGTGAATACTTATAAACTAGTAACTCATCATCCTCAAGACAACAAGGACAGTATTTCACTCAACTTTAAAACCAGTAACTAGCAGAGGGGGCAGGCTAACACCTCTCCATAGGAACTCCTCTGCTCACATGAAGAAAAGCAGATGTAAAGATAGTTCCCAGCGTCAGAGACAGAGAGGAGGACACTCCTCTTCCCATCAAATCTTGAGCCTCTTTGCTGAAATGCCATCTTGAGTGCGAAAACCAGCACTAGCCATGGTGGCAGCTTTTCTGTAGGATCTGCAGTCCTCCAGGAATGGCATCCAGACTGGTAAATGCATCGTGGTAATTAGATTACAATTTAATATGTGCAATGGTAGGGGTACACCAAAGGCTTGATTTACGGCTTTGCAAGGAAGGCAGGTTTGGCTGTGGGTTGAGCAAAACTGCACAAATGATGAGTCTTTTTATTTACTGTCCACATGGGAGAAATCAGGAGAAACATGCATTGTTTGATGAACAGAAAAAGAAATCTCCAAGTCTTTTAATTAAAAAAAAATGGTTTGAATCAACCCCACATTCTTTCCAGGAAAAGATTTCATTTTAACATGAAAGATTTCACTTTGTTCTTGCTATTTCACTCATTTTTAATGTTTTCTCATTTTTGTATTTTACTCAATTTTAAAAGAAGTGTTCATTTAAAATGGAAGCCCCAAAAGTTCTGACTTCTAAGCAAATTGTCTTTTAGAAATATTTCAAATTTTAAAACATCCCTATATATGCCTTTTTTAAAAAAAAATACATTACTTATGAAATACAATCCAGTTTTGCCAGGAGGGTTAGTTCCCAAACTCTTTTTCTGTGGCAAAATTACTACAAATCAAAAACATTCCTCTCATCTCTGAAGTTCAACCCAATCTTCCCTGCTGACAGGAGCTGGGCCCTCAGGAGCATTTGGGGGAGAAAACACTGAACTTCTCCCCATGTGTTCGATAAAGAACGACACTCTATTATGCTCCTGAAGATGATAAACAGGGCAGCAACAAAACAAAGATTTTTATGATGGTGGGGAGGTCTCTGCAAGCCTGCATGCGGGGTATGTAACCTGCAGCCTTCTCCCCTCCAAAAAATATCAAACAGAAACTAAGTAGCAAACCAACAGCCCATACGTACCTCTAAAAACGCTCTCCGTGACTCTCGTTCACCTCTATGTGGGTAAAACCACAGTAACTCAGAACTTTCCCCCTGCAAGCTTGGTTCACCTCCTAGAAGTATTTAATTTGCTTTGCAAGATGGGGCTATTTCCAGCAGAAGTTTGGGTGGAGAGGATTCTGCCAGCTCTGACAGGGTTAAATCCCAGTTTTCCAGGCTGTGCAACCACTGACCCCTCAAGAAAGCAGTCCTTAATTGGTTATAAGCAATTAACACAAGCTGGGGAAACACATACATAATGAATTCCAAGTTGTAACCACCATGATGCCCCACCAGAATACCTGCTTTACCCTCACAGCCACAAGAAGGCAAATGAGCCGTTTGTGAGTGTTTTCTGAATGTAACCATGCCAATGTCCTTCCAGTGATGTACTTTTGTTCCAACTGCTCTGATTCTCAATTAATATGCACCATTCAGACAGGTTTTATCTCAAATTACACTCTTTTTGAGATGTGCGGTTTGTAAAAGAAAGTAATTTTTAAAATACCCCCCAAAAATTACTTTCTCACAAAACATTTACTGCATATTGCACTCGATAAAATAACCCCCCCTGAAAGCATGCAGACTGCATACCATAAAATGTCAGTTGTCCTCGTGCCACATTTTTCCCTCTCACATTTTCAGCTACACACTCATAGAGTCCAGCATCTTCTTGCTGAAAATTTGGGATTTCAAGAAGTCCACTTGATCTGTGTCTCCTGGCTTTTCTGGGTATCTGTTTCCCATCTGCTCTCCTCCAGCTAATCGTAGGAACTGGGCTAGATAAGAAAAATAAAGCAAAATAAGACTCGTAGAAAAAGCTATGCATCTTGTCCTGATAAGCTCTTTTCTGATCAACTTAACACTGTTTCATGTTTGAAGATGAAGAAGACATGGTCAGGCTGAAGAGTCTGGCGCAGGATCTGGAGCAATTTTATTATGGGTGGCTTGTACATAATATAAATATACATAAGTATACCAATGGTGTACCACTTACATAGCCTTAAAAGCAGAAGACTGTATATTATAAGAATGCTGTTTTGACAAAGTTGAATTTTGGCTTCTACTGTGACAATACACCCATTTTCCTACCAGTTCCACATTTTATTTTGGAAGTGTTGCCAGTGTTTACTCTAGAAACAAGAAACGTGTTTTAAGTGTTGCATGAGACCTCAGAACAGGAGATGCACAAACACCTCTCTACAAAAGAAGTTACATCATCTCTCGTCCTTGGGAGTTTACGTTTTTGGTGAGCAAAGCTCCTGCTCCCCAAGTCCCTGGTCTGTTATGAATGCTTGCAATAAGTAACGCCTGCCGAAGAAAGTGAAGGACTAGCAAGTCTTGCAGACTCTACAGTACAGCACTGTGAAAGTGAGAAGCTGGAGGAATAATAATAATGGATCAAAACTTACTTCCCCAAGGCAAAGCACTCCAGTTTCACTGTTGTTCCTTTCGCAGATGGAACTGTTTCTGGGAACTGCACTTCTATTTTCGGCTCATACTCTCCCATCACCCCTGTGAACATAAAATAGATGCTAAGGCTTGGGTGGATTTTTGCAATAAATTCACAAGTGTTCCCGTGCTAGCACAGAGCTGTTCTATACATCATTACTTGCCCAATTAATCCATTCATTTTAAACATGGCCTGTTTCTAACAGCCGTGTAGTGTGGGCTCTTTTCCCATTTGCTGCCAGAGGAAAATCTGAATGTGTGCTCCACACCATCTGCCAAAGATTAAAATTTCCTCATGGCTCTGTCACTTTTTGCTTTTGAATATTCAGGATTTTTGCAGGTAAGTTGTGAAATAAGGAAAGCAATAATAAGGGAGGTTCACCACCTTCTAGAAAATGAAATGCAGAACAAATAGCGATTAGAAAAAGTTTTAAAAGCACTGGAGCTAATCAAGGCTTCTATTAACTTCAAGGATTTCGATGCGCAGCGATCACATAATCTTCGGGTAATTTCTTTATTTTTACTGCCCCACTAAATCATGTACTGTGGCAGCCTCTTTATGAAATTGTGTTTAAAAATTTGTGCACATAAAAAGGCCATTATACTCATGATAGATGGCTACATTTCTAGTCACTGTACTGTCTTAAAACCGGCACATATAATTTCACCAATAGTGATTATCAGCTAATTGATGATTGCAGTTTAAATCTTAACTGCGTGGCGCTTCCTGGACGTTGGCCAAGCAGGGGGCAGGCGAGGAGCGGGCTGGAGCAGAGCAGACGAATGCCACCAGTATGCAGAAACAGAGGAATGAGACAGGCCGGGCAATACCGAAATGAGATAGCACGAGTTCGCAGAGATGTTCAGGTAAGGCAGGGCTGCTCGTGGTGGCCCGTGCCTGCAGTGCCACTTTCTGTCCCCCTGCTTTGCAAAGAGGATGCAAGAAAAGCCTTTTTTTCTTTACTTTTTCACAGTTAAGAGTTTTAAAGCTGAAAATGTTCAGTATGAGGGCTTACGTCATGTCTACCTTTACTTGTTGACCTGTATATTACCTGTTGTGGTGAAACAGCAGGTTACATCATCTTTCTTCCAATTTATTTTGCAAATAAGCCTTGCTGCTACGTTATATAAAGAGTAGCTGCTGCACAACATCAGTCATCAAAATTAAATGCATGTATTAACGATACAAATACTCTCTCCGTAGTCACGTCCTGGCCAGCACATACAGCAGGAAACCCACGAGTCTGTGTCAGCCCTCCAGCATTTACATGCTATACAAATAATAATTACGGGGCACGCTACTCGTTAGCCCTCTGCATGTTAACGCTGCAGCCCTGAAGGGCTGGAAGAGTCCGTTACAACATCATGGAAAATCCTCTCTGTTCTCCCGATTGTGACTTTTCAAATCTTCACAATCTTGCCTAAATTCCTCTAGATGCCATGCTAAACACTTGCTGGGCAAGCTTTAGCCAAGCCAAGAACAGCTACTGCCCAGTGGTGTCCAAGGACAAGGCTGGCTGTGAATGTTTGGGAGCAACAGCACCGTTTTGCTGATACTAGAACTTATTGAGATCTTTTCCCAGAAGACTATTTCCACGTCCTATGATGAAGGCTGAAAATCTGGCAGAGGAAGAGCTTTTGAGGATACGCTTCCCATGAAAGCCTGATGAGATTCGGGCAGCTGCCTCACCTTGAAGATTCTGGCTTTCAGGCTGGAGACTTACCTGAAGAAACTACAGTCTCCATCACCCTTCTCAAGATAGCTGAAGGGCTCCTTTGTGCCTGTGCCACCACCCACCTCACCACAGCGCAGGCGCGTGAGCAGAGGGGATGCAGCTACCCCCAAAACTGCTCCACAGGCTCCGTCGGCAGCCAGCCAGAGGGTGGGAGATGACACGGTGGCCAAATAACATGGGAGAAAGGGAGCTGGCCCGAGAAGCCGCCTGCCCACTGGTGGGCCAGCTACAACCCAGTCGTCAACAAGCAAAATCCAGGAGAACGGCTCCTTCTTCTGTGCCTCCTCCACTGCCGAAGCAGGAACTCAGTCCCCTGGGGCAAAGCAGGCTGTACAGTGGGATGTGACACTAATGGGGTCTCTAGGAAATTAAGGCAGAATGTATTATTAATACGTCATTCACCTGACAGAGCAGGAGACAGGAACAGGAGGGAGGAAAAATGGGTCTTCTGGCCTTCTCTTCACTCATTCCTCTTATTGTTCCCATTTCTTTGCCTCGGGGCTGGGTCTGGAGAGCTCAGGGTGACAAAACCGCAGACTGGGATGGGAAGGCTACCTGGGGCTGTAGGACATCAGCTCCGGCCACTGTTACCCACGGCCCTGCAGCTCTGGCAACCACTGCTGCCTCTAACAACTGCGAGGGCAGCTGTTTTACAGGCGTTACTGCAAACTCTAACTACTTAAAAATCAGGACTCGTACCTGGAAAAATCACAAGGCTCCCAACTGCAATTATAACCTACCTACACATAGATATATACAAGGTGTGCTGTGAGTCCTGCTGTCTGCGCTTTACAGGAGAAACATCAGTGCAGTTGAGATATCTCCATCCCAAATCCAAGACAATTTCCACGCAGACAGTCCTTATTATTCCTGCTGTTCCTGGGTGATTTAACATCTGACTTAGCCGTGCAGGTGGAGGGGATGGGGGAGAAAATAAAAGACTAAAATAGACACTGGGTTTGAAGCTTGGAGAATGCTTCCAGTGTCATGGCACATCAGATGCTCTACATGTTTGCATTTCAGAGGCTTTTGCGTTTTTCTTCCAATTTCAAGGCTTAAAAACATCCTTTTGGATGAAAGTCCCAGGAATTCAGAAGCAAGCTAATTTGTCTGAGGAGATGATATGCATTTCCTGACAACACCTGTGAAATGTTAAAGTTTAATTGGCCCATACAGCTGCTGCTGATGGTAATTTTATTCCAGGACTATTTCAGTTCTTTCCTACTATTACTGTTTTAATTCTGATGTAAAAAATCCAAAGTGCATTTTAAAGAGAAGAAGTAAAATACTGCAAAAGCAGCGGCCGTGAACACCTGGGTGCTCCTAAAAGGCTTTGGCTGGTGTTTGCTGCCGGGTGGGGATGTTGCAGAGGGTCCCAAAGGTGCGGCGGTGGCAGAGGGGATGGTACCCTCGGGTACCCACCGCCCTTCCAGGGGGCACTGTGCAGAAACTGTGGCCTCGAGGGGACAGGGCAGCCAGGGGCAGCCAGACAACGGACACTGGTTTATTAAATGGAGGAGACAGCATTGCAGGTTTGCTCCCTTTGCTCCCTCTTTTCCAGTCTGTATCCCGCAGCGAGCTGCCAGACGGCTTGTTTCGGAAAGAGCCACTCAAATTTAAAGCCTTTTTCTTTCTGAGCTGCAGTAAGTACTACAATCCTAGAGGACACCTTTGGTGCCATATGCATTTAGCTATTTATTTTATTTCCCAGCATGAAAATAGCTCAGAGAGCCCTTCCTCCACAACCGGTGCCAACTGGTATGGTCAGGAGTAACTCTCGTCCCTGCAGAACCCAAGCCGAAACCCATCCTCAATACCTTGGGAAATCTAGAAAACCATAAAATCTTTTATTTTTTCCTTTCATACACTAGTACTTACATGATGTGAAAGGGAGAGCTGCCTGTCATTCCTGAAGACCTGTGCGCATTTCAGAAGGACAGGGCCTAAACCATAAATGTCAAGTTTTGGGGACTGCAGCACTTCTGTAATACCGTATTTAAATCTTCTATCCACCTGCACTGCAAGCATGCTTGCCGCCACAAATCCGTGCAGCTACATGAAAATATTTAAGTAGGGGGTGATTTGTGGGAGGGAATTAAGAGGGAAAGAGGAAAAACATCCTTTTCCCAGCAACACTGTACTTTGTATACTGCATTTATCATCATCAGATAACCTCTGTCCATAGAAGCAGAGTGTTTGAACTCACACTGACCGTGACAGCTGCCTCGGCACGGTCTCTTCCTACCACCATCCCGTAACCCTCTATGATATTTATCTCTCCAAGGAGGAAAAGCTGTCTGGGGATAACTAATGGGATAAGAGGCAGCTTCTGCTTCCACAGCACAGCGATGGGGAAGGAATCTGAATTCTGCCAACACGAGCATGTGCCGCTGGTTACAAAAAGCTGCTGCAAACAACATCAGGAGATCTGTAACTCCGGAGCCTCGCAGCTGAAAACAAGCAAAAGAGAAGCACAAAAGGCACAGGTGGGGAAAGAAATCTGCCTACAGGATCTGATTTCATCCCTTATGCCCATATCTTTTCCTTTTACAGATTACAGCTCGAGAGCCTGGCATTGTAAAGCAAGCAGCGCTTGGCAAAACATGCTGAAAAGCTGTTTTTCCAGGATTATTATGTTCAAGTAAAATAACCATGGCAAAGACAGCAGGTATTCAACATAAAAAGCCTAAATGATTCAGGAGTGAGTCTAGAAAAATTACTGCCATAAAGTGAAGGAGGAATATGAAAAGAAACCTCAGGGTTCTCGCGGGCGAGGTTTCAGCCCAGCGCGTGCTGTCCCGCACACCCAGCCCTGCAGTGGCGAGCCGCGCCGGGGGAATGGGGAATGTTCAGGAGTTCGATGAGGAGTTCAAACACTGGCTACAGTAAGAACACACACCACGTAATTCATACACACAGCTGTCAAAACAATTGAAATTCTTGATGTTGAACGGAATAGCGTCAGCCAAACCGTGAGCATCCGAACTGTTTTCTTCCTACAGCTCCAGAATTGGGAATATTTAAAGTTTTTGAGTGACAGATTATCATCAGCACAAAAGGAAAAAGTCTTCTCTTTTTCTTGCTTTAGCTCAGTATGAAATAATTAAAAACCCAAATATAGGTTCTATTCTTAGTTCTACGTGACCAGTATTTCTTTCGGATAGTATCTTACTCCACCATTTGTGTCTTTCAAAGTAATGGGGCTATGTATCAACTACACAGAGACCCATAATTAATTCTGCATGACAGCAAAAATCTTTTGCAGTTTAAAAATAACTTTGATTTTTGAGAAAGACAGAAATTTCACAAAGAGATTGTTGTAAAGCACCTGGATTTTTTTTTTTTTTTTGAATTCACAAGAAGTATATCAATACAAAGCCAACCAGGCAGTAACTCTGAAACTTTTAGCAAGAGGTAATTTTATGAAGGACGCACTGGAGGAGGTGGGACTATCCTGGCTGGGACGCCAGCCCTCCAGCCCAGGGCTGAGGGGTCTCAGAGCTGTACTGACCCCTCCAGAACTGGGGAGCTGCGGGGAGATGGGGGACCCCCCCATCCCTTCTCCCGCATTGCAGGAGGACTCCTGCACCCATGGCAGCCCAAGGGGCAGCTCAGTACACGTAAATCAATCGGGAGAGGTACATTATGAATTTTTTTCCACTTAACTCACTAATTGAAATTAAATGGAATGAAAACATTAATTGTTGATGAGCTAGCCTCCAAGCCTACTAATTTAATGATAAAGCATTGTAAGGAAAACAACACATCATATATATTAAGATACACTGGACATGTTAGGTATGAATACAACAGATAAACAAGACAACTTTGCTAGTGGAAATACATTGTGCCTCGCATTTTACTCCCTTCTGTTGTTCATACTTTTAAAACAACATACATAATTTTTCTTTTCAAATGTGATAGTGAGTTATATTTGGATTTTATAGGGTTACTCTATATGAAATGAAAAACTGAGACCTGCTGATTTTTAAAATGAAGTTTGCCTGTGACACTAGTGCAATCCTGTTTTAAAATCCACATTTAGCCCGTGTTCGGCTTTCAAGTACAGTCATCTTTGGCTCTACAGATACAACAGCACCTTTCCTGTTTAACTCGGGAATGTTATTTCCCCAGCCCCTCAGAGGTTCAATTAAAGTTTCATATCTTTAATAAACAGCAGAGTGCACTTCAAAGGAATCGGAGAGCATTCCTGTGAATTACCTCAGGAAGGCAAGGGGTCCCTGGAAATAAAGCGGAGTGCGCGGAGGAGCGATGCGCTGGGGTAAAGCCCGTGGCGAGGTACTTTACAATGAGGCCACCTAGCCATCATCCCAGCATCAGCCCCACCTCGGAACGGAAGCAGACATCGAGCTCGACTGCAATAAATGGAAGCACTTTCAGCTAGGTAAGGGCTGCAGAAAAGTCCTGCTAATGTAACACTTCAATATGTTTCTTCTTCAACAGTGAAAATATTAATACGAGACAAATTTAAATACTCCTCTTTATTTTTCACACATTAGATGACTTATTCTGGACTCAGAGGGACAGATTTACTGTCACTGTGTTTATAGAAATGCAGCCTCCCCTGTAAGGGAGAGCGGATCTGGCGCAGATCTGGAAAAGCAGCCGCCTTCACCCCTCCCAGCCTAACCGCAGTGCTTTCTCATCGCCGACAAAGTTTCCAAACTTCCTGTCCGCAGGAATTGTGTTAATGGGAAGAGGACGGCCACGGGTAGGAGGCTGTCAGCAAGGAGCCCATATTTTACAAGCAAGGAATTTTTGTCAAATGCCACTAGGTGACAATGGATCTTCTTCTAGAAGAAGCTTCTAATAATGCATTTCTATTTCTGGAACAAATGTCCTAACTGTTACCCTTTAAACAGGCAAAATTTAATTAATTTTAATTGCAAATTAACATGTAAATTTATTTTTCTTATCTACTCAAAAATGACGATGATACAAATCAATTCTCTGTATAAATTTAGAAATCCTCCTTTGGTTTCTTCTTGCTTTTTTGTGTTATTCTACAGACTACTAAAAATAGCACTAATTCTGCTGGGAAATACAGCCTGAGCTCACAGTTACCAAAACAACAAAGTGCTTTTGTTCACTCCTGGGCTGCATAAAATGAGCAAAACTGTAGTATACCCAAACTCTGAAATCTCTTTTATTTCCTGTCTTTAGCCAAGTGTCACCAAGCATTTTTCTTTTGTAATTATTGCCTGATACTGAGAGTTGTTCCAGTGGTGGGAAGAGCAACGCTGGCCACAGCACCATAAACCCCCCCATTGTCTTACGACTCTGAACTATGGCTAAAGCAGAGATCTCCAGCCTCGCTGAATGTCTGTGAAGCGCAAAATCTCTCCCTTTATTCTGGTATAAATACTTCAGCCCATTTCTGAATTTCTGGGTAACAGCCAGTCAAAGAAAACAAAACAAAATCTCCAACCCCACCCACAACTCCCCTCCTCTAAGTCCTACCGTCATTCCGGAGGATGAGCGGGGTGGGGGGACCCAGGACCCTGCTGTTGGTCACCATGTTTGTCACCACGCATGTGTAGTTGCCCACATCTGAAGCTTCCACCTTTGCGATGTACAAATTCCCAGTCTCCTGCGAAACGAAGCGGCGATTGTCCTGGTGTACGAAGGTCGGGTACTCGTTGAAGATCCATGCGTAGGTGAGCTCTGGAAGCACAAGGTACCACCAGCATTAGTGACAGGCTGTGCATCCCCACGGGGCACAGGCTGAGGCTGGGCTACATCCCAAGTCGGGGATAAAGCCCTGAAAATTATTTTCTCCTGGCCCCTTTGGTTAGGGAATTTGGATATATCACAGCCCATGAAATGATAAAAAGGCTAATAATTTGCAAGTTCTCATCTTTACGGCTACAAATATAAATTTCCAACTGTGGCACTTCTGAGCCTACACGAGGATCTAATGTTCTTGTTGCTCCTTCAAGTTCTTCCAATCCAGAATATAATGCATTCTACAAGAGACTCACCTTTTTATCATGAACGTTTCAGCCTAACTCATGACTTTTTTCTTTCTTATTAATTTTTTTTTCCTTTAAAGAGAGTTTGGAGGAGGATCTGCTGAGCTGTGTTATCACACACTGTACATTTTATTCCTTTGGGATTTCTGACTCGGCAAAAAACTGAACACTAAATTAAGCAGCTGTAATCTTCTATATGACTAATTAGATAGCACTCTGTGTTTTATAAGGCATCTTTGGAAGTTATTTGAGCAATAAAAAAATAAGTGAGAGAGATGCCGCAAGTGGTTGCAGAGTTTGTAAGTGAGGTTAATACAATATAACCCTATTATATTTGCCTAAGACTAATGCCCAAACATCCTGAAGATGCTTGAAAAACTACAAGTGAATACAAGATTGCTGTAGTTTTCCAAGGGAACACTAATTATACTAAAAAGCATATTCTTAGTTTAATACTCTAATGAGTCATAACTGTAATTGACCTCAACTACCATTAGGTACTTTGGAAAATATACTCTGCCCTCATGTTCCAGTGTTTACATATATAAGAGGTTGAGTGCAGATTGTTGACTTTTATTTATTTATTTTTAACAACAGGATTATAAAATGCCTGCTTAGACTTTTAGGAAGATATGATAATTATGTTTATGTGGGAATATCTAATCATCATATTTACACATGTGCATCTAATTATAAGTAACCTCATGCTGATGTCAAGAGGATACTCAGAGCAAACAAGGTACCACTTCTCAGCTGGCTTATTATTTTCTGCAAGTAGTTAAGTTTCTTTTTTAATTTACTCTTGGTGAACAATTATCTCGTTCCTCCAGAAGCATCCAGTGATAGGCAAATAAACACCACTGCCCTGGAATGCACAGAGGCATTTAAATTTGAGTGAATCTTTACATAGCAAGTTTCCACTAGAGCCCCCCAGGCTCTGATATATGGCAGCATTTGCATTGACCATGCAGCGCTGAATTGACCACACATTCCTCAGAAAAACACAGAACTGGGAGGGTCTTTCTGGATCAACGATCTCCTTCCCTCAGAGGGTATCTCATCGATGCTTATAAATACTTAAAGGGAGGGTGCCGGGAGGATGGGACCAGTCCTTTTTCAGTGGTACCCAGTGACAGGACAGGAGGTAACGGGCACAAACTTGACCATAGGAAGTTCCACCTAAACACGAGGAGGAACTTCTTTACTTTGAGGGTGGCAGAGCACTGGAAGAGGCTGCCCAGAGAGGTAGTGGAGTCTCCGACTCTGGAGACATTCCAAACCCCCCTGGACGCCATCCTGTGCAACCTGCTCTAGGTGACCCTGCCCTGGCAGAGGGGTTGGACTGGATGATCTCCAGAGGTCCTTTCCAAACCCAGTGATTCTGTGTTACGTAGTCCTACACATAAATGCACCCTAGAAGCAGCAAGGTTTTTGGTTCCTACTTTTCTGTTGTAAATTAGTATTACTTTATTTGCTAAGAACCCTCTAATTTTCAGATTAAATATTTTCATTTCTAGCCTATAGCTATGTGCTTCTGGGCTAATGATGCCTTCAGCTTAAAGTGTTCTTGCCTCTTTGCTGGTGAGAGCCATCAAGAGCCCTTCTCCCTTCATTTTCAAGACAGGCTTTCCAATCTTATGATTGTTGTAGTGGTTTTTCCTAGCCTCTGCCTTAGTTAAATTAGTCTTGAATATTTGTGTCATTTGAGCTGGGTGCTAGGTTGGAAATCCTGGGTAAGCAGGTCACAGGAGAGCAGAAGGTAAACGTGAAGTTGTGCAATAGTAAAGAGGTCTGATCAAAGAGAGCTCCAAATGGTGATGCTCTGGGATTCCTCCACGCAGAGGAACCCAACGCGGGCTGTACTAATGGCCACCTATCCCTGGAGTGCAAAACATCAAAATCTCCCCAAAAGCCATCTTCAAACTCTATTAATTTGGCTACGTAAGACTGACGCACATAATGAAGATCTGATGCTACAGCTCTGCCTTCCTTTCATGACAACAAATCACTGTTCAGAAAAACACAACTGCCAGAATTACACAGAATTAGGTATTAGGAACAGTCCATTATTGCTATATAATATTTAAAACAACCGGATAATTCTCTCTCTCTCAAATAACATGGGACTAATGGAATATAGAGCACAGGGAATAACACAGACTGGAGCATCTATAAGTGCATTTGCTTGTGTAGCAACATGTAAATAAATACTGTATCAAACTCACTTTGATTTCCTTAGAGATCCTAGTGCAATATTTATGGCTTTTCAAACTTGACGGATTTCTTTTGATAAGGTTTCACGTACTAATTGCTCTGGAAGTGATAGACAGTTCACATGCCATAGACAATTTGTAACAACTGTGTAAACAGACACTTAAAATACAGCCTGAGATGGCTCCTGGTGACTGCGCGTGATTGAAACGTTTACCAAAGTTACAGACACGGAGTCTTCCAGTAGAAAGAATGAGCAGTAACAGGCAATTCGTGGTTCTCTAATTACACATTAGACTCTACGTCCTTGAGGAATTTATTACAAACTTCTTTTTAATTTGGGGCCCTTTTCATGTAATTTTGCCTCATTTACAAAACTTTTAATTTCCTATTTAAAGCACATTCAAGTAGGTCTCTCAAACACAGAATATTACCAGAGGATTTCTGACCCATATTTGCTGTTTTTAAAGACAAGCAGAAACTCCGCTAGCTACAATCCCACCACCAGCAGCAGAGCATCTGCCGGGTTACCCACCGCAAAGACGCATCTTGTGCTTTGATACTGTACTGTTCTTCATTGCCGCGATGACCTGGGTTTCCATGATAGATCAGAATGAGATGAAGATTTTTGGGTGGCAAATCTTCACTTCTGTAACGATTATCAGCAAGGACGGGAGGATGGAGAAGTTACTTGCACATTTTTTGGTATAGATAGTCTATGCTCAAGCCATCACCATATAGAAGACTTTTGACCCCAAATCTTTTCTTGCTCTACTGACTCCATGAGAAGCCTTTTTCATCTACATAAATCCATGTTGATGGGTTACGTGCACTTGGGTACTTGGAATACCCACATTACCACTGTAGGTACGTGCTAGAAGGAGGAAAGTGGATTTCTTTTTGCCAAAAGAATGCAGGTTTCTGTGCACAAGTTCCCAAGCTGCTAGATATTTGCTCTACTGGTCCAGAGCAAAGACAATAGAGACGGGGAAGAGCATCCTAAATTAGTTAACATCCCTCACCTATTGGTAAAGGAGCCTACAGAAAATGCAGGCTCATGAAGAGCAGTCGAGGTAAAGGTAGGGAGCACATCGGCATGTTAGCAGAAGCCTGATTTGACTTTGGCCGAGATGGATGGTGGAAGCAACGGGCACAAACACGCAGAGCTGTGAATCACCCCCAGGTCAGATATGTGGCAGGAAAGCCCCCTGCGCACCCACGGACCATTAACCTCTTCTCCACGCTCCCTCCCCTGCTGCTGCAGCAGAGGCTTTCAGGAGCAGCTCAATCACATAGAGATAACACAGTACACTTGCCATTAATATTTATGTCTTTGGGCTGGTGATGGGCAGGAGAACATGACAGGCACTATGTGGCAGGCAGGCTGCACGCCTCAACCATCCAGCTATGCAACATCAGATGGGAACAGCCTGGATTCAAAGCTCCACCGACAGCCTTTTAGTCAAGTTGCTATTTGCAAACTTGTTTTACTTAAACGTGAGGGGCAGCAATACCAAAAAAGAAGCCAGAAGCCTTTTTCTTCACTCATTTTATCCCTTTCAGAGACCAGCTCACACCAGTTGCTCCCTCCATGCACTACAGTGAGCACTGATGCTTGGGCTACCTCTGTGTTTCAGGACCAAGTGTACTAACCACAAACACATACCCTGTATCACATCCAAATATCAATGAATTTGTAAGCCTCTGCCACTATTGCATGGCTAAATATCATGGGTTAACAAAATATAGAGCAGCCAGCAGTTGCCATCACCTTAAGCAATTAAAAAGGAAATAAATTATTCAAGCCACTTTAATATAGATTTAGGACATTTAAAGATACACCTTTTCAATTTTATTACCAGAGTGCAGACAAACTGTCCCGTCCATCCAGCCCTGTCCCCCCACCCCAAGAAGAAATGTTCTGAGCCGCTTGCCAGGGCACCAGCAGAGAAACCTGGCTGCCCTGGGCCGCTCCGCAGGGGTGGAGGGCGGCTGCGTTCCTGGAGAAGCTGAGCCACCCTGGGACAAATGAGAGACACAAAGTAGTCGAAGCTGCATCACTCAGCCTTGCTGCATGGGTTTTGTCTGGGTGGGTTTTTTTATTATTTTTTTTAATTTTTTTTTAATTTTTTTTTTTTTGGCTCAGCAAAGCACTCAGCCCTCCTGGGTCTGCTTTTCCTGATCACATTCAGATCTCGTCACTTTTCTGAAGCATTTGATGATAAACTCTATTAAAGTGCGAGTTCTCTCCTGTGCTGCCCCCAGAATACTCCCTGCTAAACACAAGAAACAAAGCTAAAGACACTGTAAATTTTAAACCTTCTCTAAATGATAGCATGTAGAGAAAACATGTTACTGAAAGCTGAACAGAAATTCTGCTATGAGTAATTATTATAATTAGACCATATGGTTTGCCAAAATACTGTTCTTTGGTCTTCTGTCTTGTCACATGCATACTATTTTGTCTTTGCCTTGTCTTTGTCTTTTAGTGCAAGAAACTCTTTTCTTGATTTCTGCCGCCCCCCCCCCCAAGTCTCCTTCATAAAGTCAGAGCTGCCAGTTAAAAAGGTCTTTGTATCTATTATAGGAAAAGCTATTAAAACATCAAGATTATGGTAACCATAAAGCTGAATAGAAGAATGAAATTTTGAAATTAGTATTAGCCAAAAAATAGGGGTCATTTATCATTTTTAGTAAGAACAGTGTGGTACAATACACTATTATTTTTTATAGGCATTACTGAAAGTTACAGAGATTAATCCAATCTTTAATGATTCCTATAATTTCTATATCATCACCTAGAATGTCACTCTCAAGTTGGACAGGCTGGAACTGTTTTTCAGTATGAAACAAAAGATTTTGCAGCATTTCCTGTAAATCTTGGTGCACAAAAATTATGCTTCATTACACATGGCAAGAAACAAATACCAAATTAAGAAAACCCTCCCTTCTTAAGAGTCCCAAGCAACCAAAACTCTAATTGCAATATTACAGCATTTTGAAAGAGCAGTACATGATTCTGAGACATTTTGAAATGAAAGGTGAGGCTCATCCCTGTATGTTTATAAATGACAATTTAAATCCAGATATGGTGAATACAGCTCTATGAGTTAGGTTTGCACTTTCCGTGATCATGCAGTTCCATAAAATTATGATTGCTTTTTTTATTTTTCAAATGTAAGTTATTCTTATATATTATGTATGAGAAGTGCTGAAGTTTTGCTGTCTATTTTACTCCATACCTCTGCTCTCCCTGTCATAGACAGGGCTTTTGCAGATACAGCCCAGAGCAATGGCGAAGTCACGGGAAGTTTTTCCTGGAGAGTAGCTATTCCCTTCAGCCCTCAGCTACTGCAGTGCAACCAGTGGCAGTGTGGAACTGGATCTAGCATTATGCTTTTAAATGATTTACTACAGACACGTTTCTTGGCTCTCTGTGTTACCGTCTGTGCCAGCCGCAACCCGTGTTTCCATTAGGGAAGCTGATGCATGCATGAACCCAGCCCTTCTTCACCTTCTAGCATTTCCTGCACTCCTGGCTAGGAAGTGCCAAACGTTCACACGTGCTATTTATTTTATATGTTCAGATACTATATAATGTTTTGCCATACAAAACCCCAATCATACCCCATATAACCCCCCCCATGCAGTTCATAAAAGCCATTCACATAGCAAAGTCATATCCAAGTCTGGCCAAGACATAACGTTCACTTACAGAGAAATAGGATAACGTTGCCCTGAATGGAGTGAGGGAAGAACCTGGCCATCTGTAGCTTCAGTCACCTGCGATGAAGCCTGATGCAAGACTTCACCCCGGCAGAACAGGACTGCAGCACAAACCCCGGCACACGCAGCTATCGCCCCATTAACGCCACCTTCGTACACCTCTGCGACTGCACCCTGCGACAGGCTCCACTGGGTAACGCCTCTATCAACAGCAATGTTGTTTAAACTTCATAAAAGACCCATTTTTGGTGAATAATTTGTAGTTTTCTCTTATTTTGCTCTGACTGCATGCCCTGGAGTTCAAGTTTCTCTTAAGTGGTACTAACAGGGTGTTTTGATGCTTACGGTACATTTGGGCAATGAAAAAGTGTAACTGATTATCTGATGAGTGTCCTGTGAATTCATTCTGTATTCTCATCTCGCTTACTAAATTTTGCTGACTGCTTGTAGGGGACATTCATAATCTCAAATTTCACTGTGATTTGATTAAGCCATCAACATCCATAGCCCCATGAATAACATCACCCGAGCTGGAACGGAGACTTGATGCACCATAACACACTGAGAGTGCACTGGGAAAAAGAAAGGATTATCAACGAGAGACGAATCCCTGGCACAACGTACCATGTACGAGGCCCTACCCAAATCCCTGAGGCTCTTCTCCACCCATACCAGTCATCTGCTGGGAACTGCACTGTGGTTTCTGGAGGTTTTGACCATTTTTCTCATTCACAGGTTTATTTTAATAACAAAGCTACATGAATTATGCAGCATACACAATTTTTCTGTGGCCCTACAGCCCATTTCATTGCCCTGCTAGCGCTTTGGATCAGTTTTTTATCTTCTCTTCTTAAATGATTGCCAAATCATTTAAAGGACTCAACCTGGATGCAAACACCACTCAGTTATTCTCCTCTTGACTCCGTGCTCTGCCCTCTCCATCACACAGGGCTGCTCAGCTATGTCCCACCACAGCTTCTGTTCCTCAAATGCAGGTTTTAATAAAAAGAATAATGAATAAGATTAATCTAAAGTTAATAATACATTTTTGGATG
Organism: Burhinus bistriatus; assembly: GCA_013397275.1. NCBI lineage: Eukaryota > Metazoa > Chordata > Aves > Charadriiformes > Burhinidae > Burhinus > Burhinus bistriatus. Next base: position 168,876 of record VYXH01009403.1, on the reverse strand, counting down.
AACCCTCATTTGTGCCAAACCTGGTGATGCAGTTAACTCAGCAGCCAGACAGTCAACCGTCTGCACACAAAGAAACGTGCTGTCCTTGCCAGATGGGACTGGGAAAAATGCACGTGACCTTCGTCTTTGCTAATTCTAGTGAATTGGTTTGCGGAATGTGAGTTGGAACAGTGTGAAAGAGCCACAAGTCACTGTTGGCAGTGGCGATATGGTGATGATGGGAATCGTCATAAAGACATGAAACCACGGAAGGCAATGAACAGACTTTGAGAGGTCATGTCTCCAACCTGAGGCATGAGGACTGTGACATCTCTGAGGTTTTCAAGCTTTTTCTGACAAGCCTCCAATGATGACAATGTACAACTTCTGATACGGTCCAACAGGGTGCAACACGCACAGGCGGGGAAACGGGACTGTACGGCAGGCTGCATTGCTGGTATCTCCTGACCATGCGCTAACGGTCATGGCAAGTGGCCACTTTCTATATGGGGGAAGAAATCATTCTTGTAAATATAACTGTGCCTGTGTGTTTGTTAGTGCTGGTTTAAGGTAACAGAAAAGCTGGATACGCATGTACATGGCATGTACATTAAGAAGTCAGAAGTGTGTAAGAATGAGGAAAATGTACAAATCAGCCAAGTTCTGTGTCAGACTCACCCTCACAGCAATTTGCAGCCTGTGCAGGGCTGTGGTTCCTTCCCAGCCCCTTCACTCCACGCTCGCCCAGTATGCACAGCTTCACGTGTGGGTAATTAAAAAGGTGAGAGGTCTTCATTACCTGAAGCCTAATCAATAATCACCTCTATCTGCTGCATCTCCATCTTTCTGTATCTCTAAAATAGTTAAATATTTGATGGCTGTACACAATTGACCTGGCTTATCTCTCGCAAACAGCTTCCAGCCCCAGTCGATGGCTGGCTACGCTGGCTGCCGTGGCACCGGGCACATTAATGACTACTGCACCATGCCATCGGGGATTTTGACAAAATTTTAACTTGAAGTTCCCTCAGGGAGAAAAATCAACAGCAGCCTTTATCTATGGCTGAATGGAAACTGTTACGAGATGGAGTCCCCTGCTGTTGTATTTACTACAGTTAAATACACAAACCTATTTCAAAAACGTCTGATGGGCAGCAGACACCCTCCCGCACCCCCACCGATCTAGCATGAAGGCTGGCACGTTTTGGAAGAAACCAAAAGATTTTTTGCCTGACAAACTTCATAAACTGTCTTGCAGAAATTTACAGCTCAGCCTGGACTTGCCTGAAAAGAAAAACCCGCAAACCAACCCAAGCTGTATTTGTCAAAAGGTCTTATGGTACCTGTGGGAAGCAGGTTCGGTGTTTACTGAAACTGATGAACCTTGCCCAGGATTAGATTTGATACCACTCAGTTTCATGCACCTCTGGTTTAAATGTAAATTTTTGGAGTCAGGCTCAACCCAGCAGTGACCCAGCTGCTCTTGGACAAGGCTCTGTGGGCAGGGTCTGTCCCCCCAGCCATGCCCCTTCCCAACAGAGAGGCAACCTTGAACTGCACCAACCAACGATGATGCTCCGGACACTTGAAATGTTGGGATGCTGGGCCTTGGTCCATTCAAGACGGGAATTAAGAATTGAAAGCTTATTTCTGTTAAGGAAACTGCCTGGGAAATTATCAGATAGGCAATTCTGGAATGAAAGACCACCTGCCCTGGAATAAAGGAGTACCCATGGGTAGTCCTGACAGCTGATTTATGGTGAAAGAAGGATTTCAGGAAAATCCTACTGAGCACACAATGTAACATGCCACGTAACTACATCAAGCCAACCTTAAAAAAGAGCAACAATGCAGAAAGCACTCACGTGTGGGTAAATAGCTATATATTCACTACAACCGTTACCCCTACTAATCACCCAACACTGTACTTCTGGAAGCTAGGAGACGCACGCTTGGTCTCCTGTGACACTGATTCAAGCCTAGATGATTTCACAGCTTTTCTCACTGAGCAATGTATAGATCTCTATGATGCTCTCTCTGTAAGTTGACTTCAATGAAGAAATGCCGGTAAAAAAAAAAAAAGAGTAATAGCTTGATATGGTCCACAGAGTGGCATCAACATCCTTCCAAAGAAACACTCATCTTTGCCTGACAGCCAGAGATAAAGTACCTCCATGGCAGATACTGTTAGTAGCAAATGGAAAGGACAGAGAGAAGAGATCGGCCAGAAAAAAAGACAAAATGGGCTGGGCCGAAGCTGGTAATTACTTATGCGCAAACATCAAAGGAGAAAAAATATGCTGTAAGCTGGGCATGTACATAAACGATGCTTACACTGACTTTTAGTTCTGCACTGTATTTTTGCTGGGCGAGATTCAGTTGTTGCTTATATTTTCCAGGCTTGTTCTACATAAAGCGCTACACATACCACCTTAAGGAATGACTCACAGATTTAATCCGTCAGTTTGTTTTCTGTTTCAAGTCAGAGAGAGTTAGCCTACAAATCTTTTTCTTCTGCACTTGCTTCAGTAAAGCTAAAGGTCCCTGGGCTTGTTTTAAAACATATTTCAATGTGACCTAGCTAATCCTTTAATACCAGCTTTCACTACCTTTGATCAGCCTCTTACTGTAGCTATAAGAGATTAGATCAAACCTTTAAAAAAACCAAAGCTGGTTGCAGAGAATTTTCTTACTGCAGTGAATTAATATTATGATCAACTCCAAGGTTGAAATATCTGGCCAAGCAGTGTGGGTGGTATGTCCTTTAGGGGAGATCTCTGCACGGACAAGCACTGCTACGTGACGCTGTGGCACTTGCCTGTAGTACACAGGAAAAAAACCATTCTCTTCACATATTTGATAGATAAACAGTGTTTTGATATCTACCAGCTGAAAACAACTTCATGGTTGCACATTTAGATATATCATTTAAACAACACCATGGTCGCACATTTAGACATTCTAGATGTACCAGGTAACAGAAAATGCCAAAACCAATACCCCCATTTATTGTCCAGCAACAAAATATCACCCCCATAGGAAGAAGTGCTCACGCAGCCAGGACTATTGGCTTACACGAAGCAGTATATGCATTCGGCGATCTGGAAACCCAAATTTTATTGCAAAAGAGGAGGTACATCAATGCTGTGTTTGTATCAACAACACACTTTCTGCTATGACCATCTCAAGGGTGCTGGAAGTAGAGCAGCCTCCCTGGCCACCTCTGAGAGCTTGGTCTGAAAGGGCCAGCTAAGGCTGGGTTTGGTGGGTGAGGGTGGTTGCAATGCAGTCAGCAGAGCCTGGGAGCTAGACTCAGATCTCTAATTTATTTTATAAAGAGATCACAAGATGTTACAACTTTCAAGAAATGCCTATTGACTGAATTCTGTCAGCCGACAGATTTCACTCGTGTAGCCAGCCCCGGCCGGCTCTACCCCCTTTCAATACCATTTCAATCTTCATTTAGTGGCAATTGCAACTGAACAGGGGAATAAACCACATGACTACCTCGCAGATGATTTCTTTTTAAAGATGTCACGAGCTATCACTGATAAATAAAAAAATCCATTAATGTCATGTTTCTTATTATTTCGGTATTTCCAAGGTCCTTACTGGAGAGTTGAGCCTCTTTCCTTCTACTTCTCCAGGAGATGCATTACAAAGCCCAGACGTCCTACCTCACTGCCTGTCCCTGACAGCCCAGCCGGGACAGGAACATATAATGGTAGGTGGTTGGTAGGAAGGCTGCAGCAGTGCCAACACTGAAGGTGATAAATGACATATGCCAGTTGAAAACTTGGGTCTGAATGCCCGTGCCAAAGTCTGTTCTTGACTGCGACCCTATTTTGCAACTCTTGCTCACAATCTAAAGTGAGCTTGGCATTTATGTTATTGGAAATATTTGTAATTTCATGATTTTCTCAATTAAAACAGCACGGCATGTTCTTTGTGCTGTCAGAAATATCAAGCTGAAACATTCCCAAATTAAGGAAGAATTTATCCTTTTCCCTTATCCTCAAATATGTTGATAAATTTGTGCACAAACTGAATCAGCAGTTTTAGAGAAAGGATTATGTCAGATTAATTTTAATCTAATCCATTTCTATCTCCTGAGAAGCTTTTTACTTATTGCTTTTAATAATTTAAACAGTGACTGTGGCATAGTATAAAAAATAAATGATGGGAGATGCACTTTAAGTGGAAGTTACAACTCTCAATCACTTTTTATTTAAATGAGAGTTTCATATGCCTGATCTTAAGTTTAATGAAACCCATTTTTGCTGAACTGTAATAATCTTCAACATGTGGAACCAGATGCAGAAGAATTACGCTCTCCTGCAGCTCCCAGAGCTGGCGAGGAAGCCTCATGTCTGACTCACCCGCTCTCTGTAATGCTGCTATGGAAAGAGATACCTCGAGTGAATTTTGGGCTGTCAAGAAGAAATGCTGCCAGGCTGCTTAGATCCAGCCGCAGCTTTCAGGAGCATCACTCCACTTCTCGTGAGCGGGGACCTCGCCTCGCGGTTCCGCTGCAAGGTGCTAGGAATTGGCAGGTTTGCGGAAGTTATTTTCTGGTTCTTGGCCTGAGATAAGTCACTTGGAGGTTTTTCGAGCTCAACAGCTTATGCTCTGGAAACCACTTTTAAAATGTTGACACTTCTTTGGTCATGGGAATTTCACTACTGTACGGGGATGTGTGAGTGGCAGTCACTATAAAGAGGAGAAACTGATAATAGATTCAGGTATTTTTGATGCTACACTGCTCTCCTTGCGGTCTTGTCCATCTCCCATACATCTCCAATACGCACGCTGCATCCTCCTCCAATGGGCAATACCTGGACAAATCCTGTTTGAATTTCATTTTTTCCTACTCCAGGAAAGACACCCGTGAGCTGCTGAGCTCGTGGGGAACACCACCCTACTGCGGCATTTTCCTGTTTGCTCAGAAACCGAGCCTTCCCTCTGTCATTCCCCGTATCCTGCAAGCAGAACCATCCATACACAACACGGTTTCACTCCTGCCCTATGACCCAGAGAGGTCTGCAACACCTCCTGGTGCTGCATGTACCACATTTGCCAACACCGACCCCGCTGCCACTGCCACATTCAAACATGTCGAAAGCATCGCTGACTAGTGCTAATGGAAAATACTTTGCTGACTCTTTCTTCTTTTTCTTTCCCAGCCCCAAGGGACAGCTTACCTGCTCATATTTTTGCCCCAACCTTTGGAGTGATCCAGGAAAGGCTGCCTAATGACCTTGCAGCATTTTGACAAATAGTTAAACCAACTTGCGACCAGCTTAGCAGATTTTTTGCTTGGTTTCCTAGAGAAATGGAACTTTTACAACCACGTTGCCCACCCATCTGTGAGATACTCCTCTGTAAATTTGCTTCTCACTAATTGGAACCAAATCCGACCAAGCAGCAAAGGCTTACAAAGACGTTAAGACACAGGAGAAAGAGGAGAAACTATGAATGCCTCAATAAAGGAGAAGGCAGAGGTAGTTCAGCACTTCGGCAATCTGCTTGGCAAGCAGCAACTGCCCAGTCCTGGGCATATAGGTTGTGCAAGAAGCACATTTTTAAAAACCTCTGGACACACCACACTGAAAGAAACTGCAGGAAAATAAAGGCTGAATATTAAGGTTACTGTAGTGAAGAGGAATGGGGACATAAAATGTTTCAGGTCACTTGCCATGTAAGAAACATGGCAGAAGAAGCATTCTCATCCTAACAAATACAGAAAAGTAATAGAACTTGTAGGATTCAACTTTCCATTCCTCTAAAGATTTCATATTAATGGGAATGCACCACAAGAAAAAGATCTGGCACTGAGAAGCTGATTTAATACTCGGGGAACATGTGCTTCAAGGCTCTTGCCCAAAGCCATTCTGAACCGGCCATCCAGTGGAATGCTAGATGCATCCTCACAGCAGCATAAACGTTGCAGAGTAGGCAGAACAGGCTGACGCTGCCTGGACAGAATTAAATAATCCCCTGCTTTTAGGTAGATGTTAGGTGGAAATGTCCTTGGCCTCTTTGGCTATGTGCTATTTCTAGAGTAATTTTTTCCCTTTCCATTACCTCTTTCCAGGTTGACTGTTTGCCAAAGTTCTAACATACATTTTGCTTAATGTTGACTGTAAGGACACCAATGGAGAATATTAAAACATTTGTTCCCATTGTTACAACAACATCTCTAAGCATTTATTAATAATGTATTAATTCCTCATGAGCTACAAATGAAAAGGCAGTGTGACAGTTTTCAAAGAAGAGGGAGAAACAACTGTGAGCTTGGCACTATAGGATGGGGAGTAAAAGGGCACAAATACTTGACAGCAACTGAAGAAAACTCTGTTCCAAAGCACTCCCTGCCAAGCAGTGCTGCTCAGGGGGTGAAAGCCTCACACGTTGATCCTCTGATGGTATGAAAATGCCTGATAATTGCCTTTTCCCTTCTGCACTGTTCTGATTAGTTTTCCCAGTTTTTCTCCCCTTCCTCCTTGTACTATGCAGCGGGGGCCATATAAGCATGGGAGAATACGAGATGTGATATGTGTGACAGATTATTTACGAGACAAACCCCTCAAACCATTTATCACATAATAGAGGCCATCAGCCATACTTACAGCCAAAACATTTTCACTGTTTCCAGCCTATGAAGTGCCCATCACCGCTTTAAAAAAAAATAATGAAAGGAGAGAAAAACTGACCAGACGAGTAAGCACGCACTAATCATTTTTCTGCAGAGCACAGAAGTGGTCTTAGCACCACTGTAATCAGTAAAGTGCTTTCTGAAAACACGTCTGCTGTCTACACTTCACTACCTACCATACAGCATGAAAGGCTGAGATTGAAATGAAATCAGAATTGCCATCTCTTCTGTCAAATGCTAAAATTTAGTTAGTTCTACTTGATTAAGCTGTGCAACAGAACTAAAAGTTCTCCTAGCCACTGGGAAAAAAAAAAGGCAGGAGAGAACGAGAAAACCTGAACACATCCATTACATGAAAAGATGTGAGAATAATTCTCTGTCAACATTTCAGCTCACAGACACAGACTCCATGGCTGTGTTTCCAACAGGAGTAATGGCATCAGATGGGAAAGAGTTATTTGAACAACTGAGCTTTAATGAATCTCCTCCTCTTCAGGAAGATGGAATTTTACAAGCGCATTGAGAACACGGGCATTGCAGAGAGACAGAAAACTTATTTTCCTTTAACTCTTGCCTTTGTTCAGTCAGAGAGATGCCGTTCCCAGATGCTCAGGAAGGTCGCCTGCCGCCGCAGCAAGGAGCAGAGGGACAAGGTGTCTGGGCAACTGAGGTTCAGGACCAGAAATCATGTTGGGAAGGTTCAGTTCCTGGGTCACCAGGAATGTCGTTAGTGGCCCTAAGCAAGCGGGCAGGAGGAGACATGTCCTGTAGAAATGTCAGCAGGTTTCCATCTGATTTTTAGATAGCACTTTGCTATCTAAAAAAGCTATCAGCTGACCGACTTCTTCCACAGATTACTGAGATAAATTAGGAGGAGCGAGAATAAATACGCTATAGATGTGGTGAGTGGTGGTATGGGCTACAGACAGAGATTCCCCTCTAGGGAATGCAAAGGGAACACTAAATTTAAATAAACAAGTAATAGGGAGATTGTTTTCACCAGTTCTCTGTGTACACTCACCATTTCTCACAGCACTTGGAAATCTCAGTCTCTATCTCTATAGGGTTTTCCCACAAGGCCAGGAAGGCAAATGTCATGAGAACATTGCGTATATAGATCTTTCTAAAGATGAACCAAGAGAAAACCAGGGAGGGGAGGAGTGAAGGAAATCCTAAAAGACAAGGTCATTTATCTTCCCAAAGAAGAGACGGGGAAAGATTTACAGACTCGTTTGTTCTGCATGTTTATGGGTGTGCTACCGGCCCGTCAAGTGAAACGTGCATACCTTTCTAAGATTCTATTTTTTTAATCTCTAGACTCACAATGAAATGCCAGGGATGTCAGAAGGTATTTGAAAACTGCAGTTGTTAAAATATTAACTAACCCTGTCCTGACTATCAAATAAATCTAGTCAAAGTGGCAGCTGAATGACTCAGTTCCCATAAACTTAAATGAAAAGAACTTTGGTACAAAGGAATATTTTGGTCTTAAAATTTGGAGATAAAGTTAAAAGGACAGCGACCTCCAAATACTTCCCAGGCATATCGCCCATGGAACGGAACTTATACTCAGAGCCCTAAGAAAAACAAGCGAGTGTTTGCTTTGGTTTTGGGGGCTTTTTGTTTGTTTGGTTTTTCCAATTAAGTTTATCTTAGCAAAATGAATCTTGCCAAATTTGATTAACGTTACTGAAAAAAAGCAAACAAGAAAAGCTAAGCTGTTTCCCCCTGCAAAGCTCCTCTCTAAAGGAAAACATTTTCACCAACATCTTCAATTGAGCACTATTATACATTTTGAAATGCTTCATGGTTTCTAAATATATCTGAATGTAATAAAAAGGCTTAAAAATACAATGGAATGAAACGCTTCAGACAAACTAAAGGTGGTTTGGTTTTGGTTTTTNNNNAAAAACAAAGGGGGTTTTGTTTTTTGTTTTTTTTTTTTTTTTTTTTCATTTTGGCTAGCAACCCCCCCCAATCGATTACTCCTACAGCTCTTCTGATGAGCGACAGCAGATGATATTGATCTAGCAGGGCTTTGAAAATGTAAAGCAATATAGCATTGTTTTATGGCATCCAAATTATACAGCTCATCCTAAGACATGCTGAGATACCTTAACTAGTCTCATCAAAGAAGTCATGAAACCTTTTTGATATTCCTCCCATTTCCAAACCTGTTATTGTGATTCAGTTACTGGGAGCTGCCCAGCTATGGCACGGTAGCAGCCAGCAGCTGCGATGGGGACCCTCATGTGTTGCAACAAATCCAAAGCCAAATTTGAGCTACAAACATACTTTCAGGATCTTCAACTTGTTCTCTCTTGTCCACTTAAATACCTACAGGCACTCATCGTGCTGTTACACAGGCCCCAAATGCCATGTTCCCATAGCAATGTTTAGTCTTACATTATTTTTTCCATAGAGCTTCACAGGTAGAAAGGTTGACATACAACCATCGTTAGGCTTTTGATTAAAAAAGCCATGGAAATAATGAGGGACACCCCTTCACACGCAGGGTCATTATCTCAGAAATATGCTAACAACCCAGCTAGGTTTCTACTAGTTCTTACACTGATTTAGTGCATGTAAGTGAACAAATGGGGAAGGTGAAAAAAAAAAAGGAAAAGAACCGCAAACTTCTAACAGACAAGGCACCATAAATACAGCAGGACTGGCTTCGGGGGCTCAGGCATCTACTGCTCCAAGAGCAGAAATTATGACAGAAGCAAATGTTTGATTTGCATTTATTCTGGTTTTCAGTCCAGCAAGTTCCTGAGCTCCAGATGAACATTTATTTTCCAAATTTCCAGCACTCAGCAAGCACTTCATCATAGGAGGCAATCACATCATTATGCTGCTTAACAAAATGTAACACCAGGATGCACTGACCTGACAAAACAGCGACTCCCTGCTGAAACCACGCTGCAAGAAATACACATTTCATTTTCATCTTGGAGGACCAGGGGGGGAAGCCTAGATTCATATGCTGAATCTCCAACTCATATTAAACTAAAAATTGGGACAATACATGGCGATGCCCAATTTGTTCTGTGCAGGCTGTACGCAGCCCATTTTATGATGCTGAAAATACTTGTTAATCATTTGGACTCATTTTCAGGATGAATTTCTTGCAACATTTGAACAGTAGGAAGCTCTTTATTTGGCATCATTAAGAAGAAGAAAAAACCCCTCAACAATTAATGTATGTAGGCCAACATAATTTCACTTTCTAGCTGCCAGCTCTTTAAATATGGATGTTTCCAAGTAGCAAAGTATTAGTGTGAACTACTGTTGAAAGGATAAAGCTCTGGATGCCGACAGACATTTTTGTAGTAAAAACCACGGTTTTTAAGACCAATACAACCAATGACACTACAGTGGATAGGAAATTATTTCCTTCTAATTCATTATTTTTCTAACTGGAAAATGGCATAAATACCCATGCCTCTTTCTTCAGAGCAACAGCTACTCTCAGATTGAATGGTTTCACTTCTAAATTTTTTAAGGTGTCCTTTTCAATGCAGAACAGAAAATAAAGTAAAAAATTAAAAAAATAAAAAGAACAAAAAGTAGATTTCTTTCCCTCCAGACAGTCCTATGCTTCAGCGTTGGTCATTGATGTCCCCAGGCACTTTTTGCAAGGATGATGAAGTTAGGTTTTCTGTCCTAATCGAATTTCAAAATAAGTAATTGCATTCTCTCTATCTCACTCCACTTGCACTTTCAACGAGATATATTATTTTTCCCTGCTAACCTAAACGTTTTTTACTGCTGCACTACAACGTTAAATACTTGCAATGTTATATCCCAGCGGTGGGACATTGGGGTATTGGAAGGAACTGATCTCTACAGCTTTGCTTTGCAAACACTGCCTTGGACCCTGGGGATGGAAGCTGCCCATGAAACACGGTGGTTTTCTGACATGCAGCTACTTCCCAGTGATATCTGATATTCTCTTATGAACCTCCATCTGCCCAGAGCTGGAACAGGAGATAGCTGTGGTAATTGTGCAGTGACTGCTAGAGACCAAATAGCTTCGATTACACTGGGAGACATGCAGTTGGCTAACAGAGCTGCGATGCACACAGCTGAAAAGCATTAACTTTGCAAGTTGTGACTTTTAGAACTCATCCTTATTTCTAACCTTAAGAGGAAGGAAAAGAAAAAGAAAATATTGCCACAGAGAAGATTCATTCCTGCATAACAAGGGTTTCAGTCCAAATTAACTGGACCTATTTTGACTTTCCACTAAATACTTTCTATGCAAACTAGAAAACAACAAGTGGCATTAACTCCAGCCAAGCTTAGTTACAAAATTGCAATAGTATCAATTTGGACTAATTGTGGATCTGGCTACAATTAAGATCATTTTCTAGCCAGAATAGAGCAGGTCATAGATGGTGGTCATGTAGGAAGTCATCTCCCATCCAAATAACTGAGGGAACTAATCACCCTTCAGTTTTCTGCCTGTCTGGGCACCAGAGACACGCTTACCTCCCGGTCACCGTAAGATGCTCTTTCTCACATACAGAACCCAAACTGGAAATAACGTCAGCAACTTTCTGGAATGTTTTTCTATCACCAGTACATACACCCAGTCCAAAAATTTCCCCTGACTCACCTAAACAAATGTACCACAAATTTCCTTCTCACAGCTTACATGAACCGCCACCATCCGCTGCATCTCCACGCAAGGTGTTCATGCTCCAAAGATTTCTTACGGCAAAACAGAAGACGCTCGGTAACCACAGAGCGAAGCTTTGTTAAGGAGACAAAGACAAATGTGCACGATTTCTGCCTCATCTCTGCATTGTCCCTCAAGGAGACAGCAGCCTGCTCGCCTGGGGAGAAGCGGGAGGCAGCTCCGCATGGCCGCCGGTGCCAGCAGCAGCAGACTGTGGAGCTGGGGTTCGTTCTTCTAACTGGAAAAGGGCATAAAAACTCATGCCTTGGCTTTTCGGAGCAGCACAGCTCAGCACCCAGCTACCTCAGCCTTCCTGAACTTGGCCTGTTGACGCTATTCCTCCCTTGTGCAGCACAATGAGTTTGGGACAGGATGAGGGTGAGCACCACTCTTCAGCCTCATGTTCAAGGCACTCAGATGAACGGGGTTTAAGGATCACGAAGCATTTCTGTCCCAAATCTCCCCTCCTTTTTTTTTTTTTTTTTTTTGCTATGGAAATGAAGCTAAAACCGATGCTTCACCCACAGCACTAGAGTTCGCAAATGAGCTCACAGCTGATCCACAACCTGTCTTCTGTGGCTTTTAATATCTAGCTTTGGCAGCTTCTTCATCAGATGTGGCAATGAGACACACCTGAAGGGGCTGAGGTGGCAAGCTTCATCGATGCAGACCAGAGGGCACGTATTCTGGGGTATAGTGAACACTACAGGAGCCACTCTCATAAAGTTAGATGCTGTGATGAGTAATTGTGTGGACTTCATAGCAGAGGTGCAAGAACCACCTTCAAGTCATGAACATCAGAAATCCGAGATACTGGAATCACGATTATCTCTGAACTAAAAGGAAAAATGGCATCTGAAGTCAAAAGGTGAGAGAGGCCCTAGCTGAATAAATTAAGCGGGTACGTATATTTGCCATATAGCTCTTCCTCACAGTATGTAAAAACAAGATTTCCCATTGGTCTGCCCTCCAGCTGGTCAGACCAAGCGGAAGAAGGTCCATAAGCACTTGTCTCCTCCTATCTGAGCAATAAAAGCAGCCTAACGGCAAATGGCTCACCAGGCAGTTTTCATCCCGCTGATGAGGACAGACAGATTTCAAAGCAGGATCGCAAATTTCTTTAAAAGGGACACAGATCCATAGGAGATGACTGCTTGTTTGCGACGTACCAAACAACTCGTTGATGAAAGAGCCAGCTGCAACGGCTGGTTGTTGATGGCAGTGGGTAGCGGCACGACACACGGTGCTTGTCAGGCACAAGCAGGCCATGCCTGAAACGGTGTCCAGCAAGAAGAGATGACTGACTCCCTTTCCAATACTTTTTTTGGATATGAGTGTAACAGTGCAACACCCGTGTTCAGGAAGTCAGCCAACAAATGCAGGACTGGCCCATTTAAAACAAATTTGTGCTAAACTGAAAGAATTGTTTTGTATTTTCTAAACATTTATAGCATGCTCTTTGAAGCAAACTGCAACCAAGTACTTACTAAGTTATTTATTATAATTGGCTATTTGTAAGCTCTGCTTTGAATCTAGTTTTTTTTCCCTACCAAATTTTGCCTTTACCACTGAGAAAACACTGGCTTTTCTCAGTGCCATCAATACAAATTGCTCACAAACCTCCTCACACGAACACGGGAGTCGATGATGCTGGCTCTGCTCAGAGAAGGGCTTTGGCAGGTACCACGTGCTGCCAGAGAGATCATTGCAGGGCAGACACAGGCAGCAGCTAGCATAGTCTTCCCCTTCATCTCCTCATTAACTACTTCATAACATAAAGAAACATACTGAGAACCCAGAGAACACCAAACCCTTCAGTGTTAAAATTGAGAAGCTACGTGAGTGTTTGGTGTTCTCCGGATTCTCAATATATTTATACAGTCCTTTTACTGTACTGAAAATCTTAAGACAATCTAGAGTAGAAGGTTGTAAAATATCCTTCACGTCCACAAGAGCTGACCTCCTCTCCCTCCCAGCTCCCCTGCCCTGGGTGGACACCCTGTGCTATTGATTCTCGACTCCCCAGGGTACCCTAGGTTAGAAATGTGGCTAGGGAAAACGCCCAGGGAATACAGAAGAATGTGACACAAATGCTTGAAGGATTCAGGGCTGATCTGGCCCAGCTTGGCTAGATCTGAAACCTGTGCCCCTTGTTGAACCCCAGGCAACGCTTGAGGAGCTGGTGAGGTGTCTGCAGCATATTCCCCAGATCCTATCTGCTCGAGCAGTGTGAGACCCGAGGTGCCGGCTGGGCCAGCGATCAAGGAACAGTGGGCATCAACAATATAGAGATATCTGCAGAGCTCTGCTGTGGCCAGCCATGGGGTGGGCCAGATCCAGCAATTGCCACGAGGGCCGGTTTCCATAACCATACGGGGACATACATGCCATTCTAAACAGCGAGTATAACATGGGACAGGTCCAAAAATGACAAATTACTAAGATTTTAAGAGGAGATCAATCATTTTATGATACCACTATAGTACATTCCACAGAGTACATGTCAATCAGATCACTCTAACACCACAGATTGGCGGGGTTTTTTTGTCTGTCTGCTACTACGGTTTTTCTACTTCGCCATGAAAGTCAGAAATCTGCCTCTTTCTGAGGTGTCAGAGATACCAGGGGCTGTCTCTTGTCCTTTTCTGCACAGTCTGTATTTCTAGACACAAAATGAGCCCTGAGTTACAGTTGGTACCTGTCTCTGTAATAACAATGGATTTAAATGTACGACCAGAGAAAAACAATAGCGCACACAGTGGCAAACCTTGAGGGACTTTCAGTAGCAGAGTTTCTCCATCATTCTGTCTAGACCTTCAGATTATGGTTTCCAGAAAACTAGGTGTAGGTGTGAAGACCAGCAGAGAATACAGTGGTGTCGTCAGCATCCCTATGTAACTTGCTGGCACGTTATTTCCTCCTCTCCTGCAACACTCTCCCTTGCCTCTCCCTCCCATAAAAACAGTAGGAAGAATACGTATTGTCATTCCAGAAATAAATAATCGTATCAGACCTGGACAATTGCTAATGGATCCCAAGTACCCAGGAGACAAAACCAGTGACAATGAATGTTTGAAAAAAAACCGATAATGAAAAGATGATGCCCAAAAGTGGCTCTGTCAGCGTTCTTCAACCTTTTTTCTAAAGACGCACCCAGGCCACATACAGAAAGGCTTCTAAAAGTTGGACGAGATCTTGGCCATGTCTTCTATATACACACACACATTGTTTGCATCAGTTCATCTCCTAGGTGCATACTTGTATGCAGTAAAAATTAGGCTCTTTCTCTGCACTTACACCCAACTGGAGATCTCTTGGTGTGTTTAGTCAATAGGACCACCCAGTGTGACCCACTCAGTCAGACCGGCACTGCCACAGCCTTCTCCTTTAACATGAGCCATTTTAAACTTTCTGAATCATACCCTGAGAATGAAACCCTTGCAAATTGCTGCTGAGTGCTGAAAGCAAGAGAAGGAAACTGCTTTACCTCCAGAATGTGGCGGTGGTCCACACAGCAGCACCATGCCCTGGCCCTGGCGGACGGAGACCGTGCTTCTCGTTCTGGTTTTGAAGTTCTCAAGATCTGCCAAGAGAGAAAGAACTCGGTTAAAGGGAGTTTAATGTTTTTTACCTCATGAGAAGGACAGAAGGTTCATTAGGACTTTGGTGCGTGACAGAGAAACAAAGTGAACATCAGCTTGGAAGGTGGGTTGGTGGGACCTGTGTGGAACACAGGGCAAGCAGAGGCTGCTGTGGCCACCAACCATCAGAAGCAGCAAAAATGCCTCCACAGGTTGCAAGGGGGAAAAGGTGCTGATTTACCCAGGGCAGAAGACATGCCTAGAGAAAACTCCATCAACGTGTAACACTGCTAGTTTTATTTTATGAATTTATGAAGAATTACTGCCTTAAATAATCACTACCTTCAATTATATTATAAGCCAGTTGTCTTTCCCTTTCGGAGACTTGTTATGGATGCCCTCGCAACCCATGTGCAGAAACCCTTCCTTCCCCATATGGAAGTCTCTTGTAATAGCTGTACGTTAGCCGCACAGTGCTTTAATTAAATTAAATTCCTCCTTCCACCTCTCTCCTTTCCCTCTCCTTCAGAGGCTATGCGCTGCAAAAATGCAACTCCCTGTCTTTTCTCCTTGCACACTGAATTTAAGAAACTTGCTATGAAGTGATGAGGTGATTCTGCGAGCCACGCAGCCACATCAGCTATTGATCAGCACCATCGGCTGCTGCGCAGGAGCACTAACACCCTGAATCGCTTTGGTAGCCATTTAACAGTCCCTTGTATTTCAACTTTCATTTCTTTGCTTTCAGTGTAGTTAAGCTGTGGTTTGGTGATTACAAACCTGCTGTCAGTGCAGTTGGGAACCAGAGAAAACGCTCAGGTGATAAATATTTAACAGCAGGAACTAGTAGGAACACCATTATAAGGTTACAAGGACGAAAAATTAAGCCTTGATTTTTATCCTCTCTTGAAAACGTTTTCTGGAAGCACTGGCGTGCACACTTAAAAAAAGTTAAATAAATAGAAGTCACTGCTTCATTTTAGAAACATTCTTCATAGACCCTTCCTGCTAAAGCCAAATTCAGGACAAAATCCAGGCAAAAGGGGAACTACAGTGGAAGCAGTGAGTAACAATCCGTTACAGTGCTAGTAGTCATTGTGAGATTTCCAGCACAGCTCCGCCATACGCTGTATGTTACATCATCCCTGGGATGTTGATCTTATATTATATTAGCTTTTCCATTTGCATTTTAGTGGATAAATATTGCAGGGACTTAAAAAGCCTGCTGCACTGCAGTGAATTATTTGTGAAAATAAAACTAGTCCAAACCAAGCCCAGGGACAGAAGCAACGCCAACCGAACCCAGGTGGTGCTGCCGACAGCATTAGGTGCTGAGGCTGTTGCAGTATCACACCCTTTGGGCAAAATGGGGTCACATGGGAGGTTTAAAACTACACCCGAGTTTAAAACTGGTCCAAATTTAACCTGGGTATCAAATTAACAGCAGGTTCAGCCAGGGTGAGCTGTTTGTTCAGACTCTGTGTAGGTACAGGGAGACAATAAAGCACAGAGTTTCCCAGCCTCAAGTTGTACTCTGAGTCTACAACTTTGAGCAGGGCGATTTTCTTTGTCCTTCTGTCGTTTTTTGGCCTAGGAAAAAAAGACAGAAGGAAAACAGAAGAAAACCCATTATCAATGAAAACAGACAGACAGAATATTTCTGTCCTAAGTTCTATAAAAAAGGTGGAATGGCACTTTTCAGGAACCACTAGTACATTCCTCTGGTCACCTGCCAGGCCCAGAGATTTAAATATATTTTGACTTCATACAGGCACAAGATTGGATCTCATCCTCACCGAGGACACTTGCATAAAGAATAATAGCCTAAAACCAAAATGATGCCCAGGGGAATAAACGTGGTATTAGGAAACATTTTTACATTAATATTATTTACCAAGAAGTGAAAGAGCAAAGTAAAAGCAAAACAAGCCCCAATCACCAAAGCAGATGCTTTATATACGTGTATATACGCACATACACATACAGATGCAGTAGAAAAAAACTGCAGAAGTATTTGTAAGAGTCTCAAATTATATGTAATGGAAGATTCTTCATCTCGCTAGCTATTTGTATCTTCCTCCATGTTGACAGAACTAATATATTATGCCATATGCATATACATACACACACACAAAACATTTTAGAGATTACACAAATTTCACTTTTCAGGCCTGAATCCTAAAAAAGCCATAACCAGGTCTGCTTTGGAACATAGCAAAGAAAAATTGCATCAGCTCTGAGCCTGCATGTTTAAGCCTACTTACACAGTGCTCTCGGGAATTCTTCGGTTAATCACGGGGGAGGGAATGGGAAAGGTCTTTCATTACCAATCATAAGCAACAGCCACCTGCTTGGTGACCCAGCAACTCTTGATTACAAGAGTGCGGAGGGAAAGTGCATGACTCAATAGTTTAAATGCAAATCTAGTCCTCTAACTTTTTTTCACAAGGAAGAAATCACCCTATTTGTTGACAAAACAGATTGCTATATATTTACGACAAGAAAAGGATGGCTACCCGGAAAAGAAGTTTCTGCTTGGATGAACAACTAGGAAATGATAAAAGAATGGTCAAAATCAATTGGAGGCAGCAAACAAAGCAGAGCATTCATCACTATTGCTTGTTGTGCAAACTTGCAAGCTTTGAAAGTCAACTGTCAGTTCTGAAAAGCCTCATGCATGTGCTTGAAATCTGGCTCTGAGTAAACTAACAAGATTAAGGTAATTATAAGAAAGGCTAATGTCTCATCAAACTGATTAGGTTGATTACGCTCGTGCATTCTGAAATCCACACTTCAAATTTATTTTTGCAATACCTAAATAGTAACTTGAATTAACAATAATATAATTAAGATCTCATTAATAAGAAACTCCATTTAAACACCATCTTGCAATCTTTCCCAAGAAATTAGGAAGAATATTTATGTTGTTGAACGGTTACAAAGCGTACAGATCATCAACATGGAGATTCAAGAGGTTCGCCTCGGCTTTCACATGCTGTGCAAAGTGGACGAAAACCTTTCCTACAAACTTTTGCTCAAATGGCTGCAGAATATTGCACTGAAATTTTGTACTGTTGAATTCTCCATACATGGAGGTAAGACCACTTGCT
Source organism: Burhinus bistriatus (assembly GCA_013397275.1). Classification (NCBI taxonomy): domain Eukaryota; kingdom Metazoa; phylum Chordata; class Aves; order Charadriiformes; family Burhinidae; genus Burhinus; species Burhinus bistriatus. The sequence goes on along the minus strand of VYXH01009403.1, from coordinate 150,867 downwards.
AAACAAAAGTTAAACACACTTGGTGAAAACTACCCCGCAGGAAGCTTTAACGCAGAAGCAGCACTCTAACACTTCTTTCCCCATGTTTGTTATCTTCCTCCAAGGGAAACACAGCTGTCTAGTGCCTCTCTACCCCTGCCCAGAGAGTAGGTAAGAAGTTATTATCTATAATTTTGACATTAAAAAATCAATGGGACAGCAAAAGGAGAAGAAACAAATAACCCTCACAGCTGCAGAATGACTCTGAATGACATGGTTCGGCTGTGTGTGCCTCCCCTGAGGAGAGCATTAAGTTCAGCTTTGCCTTGCCCCCAAGTCCAAAGGCCCTGGCTAACACGAGAGGATTTTTGTTCTTACTTGCCAATAAAAAAACAAACAAACAAACAACCACAAAACCCCCCCACAAAACCGCCAGAAGACTTAAGCCATCAGGCTCAGTTATTTCTTGGCACAGTTATTGTTTGGAAGAAGGTTGAAGCAGGACCATCATACCTCCATGTTTCCCTCAATACCAGCTCTCTTTCCACTGGAAATTGCTCCTGAAAGTAGGTGACCTTGGAAATCTGAGGTTTGGAGGTGTCTGGCTGCTGGACCTGCCACTGTGCCCAAGCAGATGCCCCCCACAATGTGGCACGGCTACTCAGCATGTGCTGCTACAGGGCTGGCCTCTACTCCTGTTTTTCTCACTGCATCATATTTTACCTTTTTTTTTTTTGTTGTTGTTTACTACTCCTTATATTCTTCCACGCTATAGTGTTTGTCCATTTCTCCTGCATTGTCAATGAGATCACTGGCTCCCAACACAAATACTTTTGCCCATATTGGAAAAAAAACAACCCAACAACACAACAAAAAACCCCACAAGTTCTTGAAAAACAGCTGAGGATGTAGATTTAAAGAAAAGAAAACAATTTCAGATTTGGGAGGGAGGCAGTGAAAGCCTTGAGCAGGTCACTACTTTCACAAACAGAAGCGAGACATTTCTGGTTTACATGTAGAAGTACCGTCATGAGGAGACAATGCCATCTCTTGAAGTGTTTGCTAACGCAGTGGAGGACGTTAATAAAACCCAGTGGTATGAAGCTGAAGTCATGGAAACGGAGATGAGAAATTACACTTACTATGAGTGATGATGATCAGCTGCTGCAACAAACTACAAGAGAGCAGTGTGTTCAGCATCCTTGATGCCTGGAGATCAAGACCACCTTTCTAGAATGTGTACAAACACTAACTATGCTTTAATCACACTTAAGCAGCCAGGTTCAGTTAGGGATAAACTGGTGGAAAATACAGACCGCGATAAAGAGGAAGCTACATTCCAGGGCATTGCACCCATCTAGCCTTCAGATGCGTGAAATACTGGGAAGGAGGAGGAGGTCTGGAAGCCAGTGTGATAGTCTGGTGGCCTGATGCCCTCTACCAGACCTGAGAGTCCCAGAGGTTTGCTTCCTGGGACCTAGCAACATAGCATGCAAGAAATCTGAAAATAATCACATTATGATTAGTTATTAAGTACCCCATGGGGTACTAAGTACCTTATAATAGAAATAAAAGACCCGGTCATTTAAGGAGTTTACAGTTAAATGTTAGCCATAACGTAATGAGCATTGGTAAATAGAAGGGACAGAATAAGACGAAACAAAACGATGCCTGAAGTGGTAAGTTCATTAAGTTTTAGCATGCAGGCATCTTTGTGGCTTAATTAAAGTTTTTGGGGTGTGAATTCCTTCAATTACAGTGATCCATCATTCCATAGATCAAAAAAGAAAGAATATTTCATTTCAATAAAGATATTTATACATGAAACAAACAAGACATGACCAGAATTGAGGACTACTTACACAAATAGAAACTGCTTCTTCTTGGAGCTAGGATCTCTGCATACACTTTTGGTGAAAGTATATTTTTCAACAACTCGGGGATTTGGGGCACTAGGCAGTATATAACCATGAAAAAATACTGTTTCTATTCATAGGATCAAAAAGGATAGCAGATGCAAGAAGGATGTAAACTTACCCTAACTAATCAAAGAAGCATATGTCTGCATGAGAAATCCTAGGTCACTTGCACCAATGAATAACTCACAGATCAGGCTTTTATTTTAAATGTGTGATTTCAAATAATCAAGATCAGATACGACTGCTAGAAAGAGAATACACTTGCATATTAGTTTTTGCCCTGTTTAACTTGGACATTCTCTATTTAGAAAGCAATTGTCAAAATTGATTAAGAGAAACCACTGAGGAAGAAAATATTAATGCTTTGCAATTCTGGAGGTCAATGTCCTGCCAAAACTTATTGGGAGCACACAATATTAAACCAATGACTCCACTGAAAATAGAATAATACTGTATAAGGTCCAGTAACTCCAGCATCACATGAGAATGTGATTAGTAACGTTTGCAGTGCAAAGAGGAAACAGGGAGGTGTAACAGGAATGCAGGCAGGTTATTGTGATGAACGCTGTTACTCAGATCTTATTTAATGAATGAGCGAGGATGCCATTTAAACTTCATCATCTCCACAGTTATCAATTCTAAATCAGATTTAACAGACCCATGTGAGTATAAAGCTGAATGCATTTAACCTGTGAAAAATACATTGATTTGTACCCTGACACCACTGTACTAGCGATTGCATGACTTTGGAAAAGTCATTTAACTTCTCTGAGTCAAAGTTTGCACATCTCTAAGGATGAGTACTTAAACTGTGTGTCTCAAAAGAGACTTAATTAGCGAATATTTGCACAAAAACTTGACATCTGGTGCTGAAATGCACTTGAGTGCAATACGCTATTAGGATGTGCACACTAACACCCATTCTTTAGTATGAACTTGAATGGCTTTTCTTGCATTACTAGCTTTTTCTGTAGCCTCCATTAAAACTCTGCCTCAACGTTCGGTGGCACAACTTACGCAGGTACCGGTAGGTGATGCCAGTCTGATACACATGCTTATTCCTCAAAAATGCTCAGAAGCCCAGAAGGTGCCAGCAGCTGTTGTCAATCCCATCAGCTTTTCAGCGTGGGTAGGGTATCGCACTGAATGACCTCCTTCCAACGCCTCAAACGTGGTTTAATAAAAGCTTAAACAATCTGGAACAATCCAAAGCCCCTTAAGACTGAGTAGTTTGTCTCAGTAAATGGCATATGGAAATTTTAATCAAAACCATATGGCTTTTCACAGTTACAATTATCCAACTTTGGCTAGAGTAATGAAAAATTTCCCCAAGTTTTACGTACAAAAATCAGTCTTTATAGCAAAGAAGATTCAATTATAAGCAAACCAAAAGAGCTGTAGCCTTTTATCCTTTCTCAGGACCTACTTGGATTTGTACTTTATTTATGAAAATTGGTAATTCTTTTTCTAAGCAACCACTAGATAAATCCTGGAAACCAAAGTTTGCTCTGTAAAAGAAATATTTCACAGACAACTTTGAAGTATGAGCAAGCAAGCAAGACCATACCAGTTCACTTTCCTGCAAGCTTCCACTGGCGGGGACAGCGTAATATTTGACCTCTGCTTTTTGTATTTATATCCATTCTCATTTACAGCTCCTCTGACTGTTCTGTTGTTAAAGCCTCTGCCCAAGAGGAGCGGTTACAGCGTTTGTACATGAGGTCCACTTGGTTCCCGTTACTGGCTGCAACGTGGAAGTAACTCAGCTGCTGAACTCGGCACATCCTGGAAAGCGGAGCGAAACAAGGTGCCTTCCCTCAGGAGCCTGCAAGTCTCAGGTCATTGCTGATTTGACAGAGAGATCCCTATTTTTTTATGAGAACTAAGCTCTGTTTTGCCTTTCTTTGTTTGCTGAAGGAGGGTTTCCATGGTTTGCCTTTTTTTAAAAAAAAAATAAATTTTAATGCATACTGTATTTTTAGAATCCAAAATCCATAATTATGCTGGTTCTGAAATTAAGAGAGAACTCTCTATGCAAGAGGGCTATTTTAGAACTATTAAACAAAACCAAAAATATTATAGAAAATTACATGATTAGTAAATGATTCAAATTGATGGTGACAGGTGTCTGCATGTCTTTTAGAACGCCAATTTATGTGACTATATCATGTAGAAAGAAGCACTGCTGCACATTGCCTTGAATGGCATACTGTCAAAAACTCATACACCATTAGTGAACCCTTTGTCACTACATTTAAGGGTTTTTTTTCCTAATGATTAGAAAAGTGGTGTCAATGCTATTTTTATCTATTTTTCTTGTTTAACTGATATGAAACTATTTCTCCTTTTACTATATTCTAACAAAAACATACACGCATCAATCACTTCTTTATACATCACTGAATTTAAATTTCCAAAAGAAAATGCGACTAATATTCAGGCTTAGAGAAAAAGTAATGTTAGTGGCTTTTATGCTGCTATATTTTACTTCAAGTCTATCTCTAGAGACTTTTGTGAACCAAATTTGATAACACAGATAACACATCAGTGATATTACTCTACTGCATCGACGTTAGTAGCAAGTAGCTACCAAAGCGTAACACCTGTATCTGTATGTCTGTATCTTCAAATAGATCGTTATCCCTACAGAGTGAGCTATTCAATGAACCTTGATAGAGGATGTATATGCTTGAAGGATAAACAAGAGATTGTAACACAGGACCCCGAGAATACAACCACAAGGTAACTGCAAAGACCTCGCTGGTGCAGCCGCAGGATGCCGAGATGCCTCCGAGCTGTGGGTACAACCCACAGCTCCTCTTCACCAACAGAACGCAACCCGGGACTGAGCAAAAGTGGGTTTGGGTGGAACAAAGAGACCCATGAGCAAGAACACAACTTCTATAAAACACACATAGTTTGTTTAGGTACTGTAACTGTGTCATGGTTGAATCTCAGCCAGCAACTAGAACCACACAACTGCTCACTCACACCCTGCCCAACCCGCC
>VYXH01009403.1:0-145284 GCA_013397275.1 Burhinus bistriatus | reverse complement strand
GGGGGGCGGGGGGGGAGGGCAAAAAAAAGGTAAAGGGAGGAAATTTACTTGGTATATAAATGGGGGACCGCACAGTGAATTGGCACCATCCCGAGCAGGGATCTCGGCTAACCCTCATTTATATACTGAGTGTGGCATCTATGGTATGGAATATTTCATTGGCCGTTCCATCTTTCTGTCTGTGCTTCTAAGGGAAGCTGAAAAAAGTCCTTGAATAGTGTAAACATCACTTACCAACAACTAAAACCAGTAGGTATTATTTGCATTCCTTTCACAGCAATCACTAGAAAGTTAACTCTTTCCCAGCTGAAATCAGGACAAACTGCCTCCTCCTGGGAATGCTGACAGCACCCAGCTCATGTCCAGGAGGAGCACAGGAAGGGAAAAGGGTAGATGCTAGACTGTGTGTACCACTGCAACTGTATAATTACTAGGAATTAGCAATAACTGGATACTATGCACTCTAGCCTTAGTATCATTGTAACTGCACTAAAAATACTTCTTCAATTAGATTACCAATACTTCAGTCGGATTATCAACAAATCCTTTGATCGGGATTTTTAAAAAAGGGGTTTTTTTTAGCTCATGTAAATTGCATGTGGTCTTTGGTTTGGTATTTCACCCTTGAGGTTGGTTGTAATTTGGATACAAGAAATGTAAATAGTTAAAAATGAATTTGGTAAGAATTGACCTTTAGTACATATATAAAATGAACTTTGAAGCACACATACGATAGGAAATAATGATATAGGCAACAGGTAGTTACTTCTTCATATATGTGAAACACACAATCCACTTATGCACACAGAAACAGCGAAGACACCTGAAGTCAATTTTCAAGCATGATTTAAAGAGATTTATGGAGCATAATGGAGTTTGCCTTCTCATAGCCTTCTGCAATTTTAAGATGGTCCCAGCAATTTAAGATTTAGAATCATGTCTAAGGTCATATGCAGTCCTTGAATCAAAGTCAATGGGATTTTTTTTTTTATTATTAAAGACCACATGACATCTCAAAGGTATTCTAAATAGGTTAGCAATGACACTTTGTTGAACAACAACAAAAAGCAATCGGAGAGTTTGGCCAAGTCTTCCTGGTTCAGACAGAATAAAGAACCTTCTACCAAGAGATAGCTTGTATGCTTTCTTCCAAATTGTTTTCATCAGATTTGCATAACTCTCCACATACAACAGAGCATAGTTTCATGTCCTGGACAAAATACACAACCAGATGGAGACAGAAGTCATTAGCATTGCTGTCCATGGAATAATATGACTTCATTGGCTGTAGACTATAAACTATGCTAATTTGGGCCATAAAATAGTCTTGAAGATGAGATTCTAGTGCATCTCAATCAATTTCAGATTTTAGAGGACATTGGTTTGAAGAAATCATAGCCCATCTATATGAAGGCAGGCTGAAAGCACTTTAACTGATGACTAGCACCCACAAAAGCATTAAAGCTTTTTGCTCTCGAAACACTTGACAAGATTTGCCTCCTGATATTTATGGCTCTAATATCTCTAAACACTGTCTCTATAAAATCTGTGCCTGACTTTTTAAAAGCAGGGTTTTATGTCATCCCTTTCACAAATATACAAAGATTAAGTTCTTCTGCCCATGTCCTTGCTGTTGTGTCAGGACTACACAGTGGGCTATGCAGCTCGGAATAAAACTCCCTTTGATATGGCGCTTAATAGAATTTTAGTTTAAGAGCTGGTGTTCTAATGAATAATTTTTAGAGTCACTGACTTCAGAAATAGTTTACAAGTCCGGGGATGAAAGCTTTCTAATTTGACCTTTAGAACAGAAATTTCACTGGGATTTCTATGTCACTGAAACCCCCCCAGTTTTAGAGGTAAACATCTTGCCATTTCCCTACCCTGCCTCTCCTTTGGAAAATACTTATGTGCGGACTTTATTACTGAAGGCATTAAACAAGGTACTGCCTATGCATCTTTACAAAGTGGACTTCTAGACCTTTCCTTTCCCTGATCTCTCCTGCACAGAAACTATCTGATGAGGAGAGATGCGTAGCTGAAGGAGTTGGAGGTTTGAACCCAAACCCGAAGTCCGAGAAGGAGGAGCAACACTGCCTCCAGCCAGGGAGAAGGGCTCGCAGCTCCTCCCGTCTGAGCCAGGAGTGAGCTGCAACGGCCACGCTTGGCTTAGGAAAGGAGAAAGCTAGTGTGTTGGTATGCAAGCCAAGATCTTGTTTTCCTCCTGAGCCCTCTCCGCTCTCCCTGTCACTCACATCTCTGACCTATGTATCATCTTGGACTTTGACATCTCTATCTGGGTTCTCAGATTGAGACCATGTTTAAATCTTGCCAAGTTTTTCTGGCCACCATTGATCAAAGACAGACTGATTTGTCTACCTGCATGGCTAAAACTCCTCCTCAGGCTTTTACCTTGCATTCCAAATGCTGGGACAGTTTCTCCTCGAGCGTTATCAACGCTACTGGCCAACATGCAGCTGCGGGAGTTATGGATCCTCCTGCCATGCTTGGACCACTTTCTCCTTCCTCCATCACACCAAGCCTGAGCTGCTTGTCCGCACTGGGCTGGCTCCTCCTGGCACACTATATCCTCAGCACCTCACTGGGATTTGATCCCTGATTCCAAATAGGCAAAAAAACAGCCCCAGTGCTTTTTTTGCCTGCTGTCATGCCACTCATCTTACTGGGAAACAGGAGCTCTTAGCAATATCTGCAAGGCACCCACTGTTCTCTTCCCAAATCAAATCACTTTTTTTCTATGACATTACCAAAAAAAGAAAAAAAAATCCTCCTCAACTTTATGTTCCATTTCATAAAAGCCGTAGTTTACTTTCTTTCTATAGGAAATATTTCAAATGTTCGTTTTGAAGCAACTCTTCTGCTTGAGACAAAATGCTGAGGACTCAGAAAATTTTGTTTTATTACTTTAATCTGGGAAATCCGGGCAGACATTTCCCCTTGGGTTGACTCGAACAGAGTTATTTCACTCCTAGAATTTTTTTATATTTTCCTAGCAAAACACTGCATTACTTGCACACTCTCTTCCAGCACAGACAATTCTGCAATAGCAGAAAGCAGTACATTTACCGGTGGCATGAGATGTGCACAGCCCTCTCTCTCTTCATAGCTGAGCATTAACATTGCAGATGCCTCGTGTGCACCCCACTGGAGCACTCTCTGCTGCACCTTCATACTTCGTGCAGCTAAATGAATGCAAATACAGACCCGAAATAATGTAAAATAATGTGACACAAGCTTGCTGAGCTGGAAGTTTCAAAGAAAGATTTCCCTTTGCTTGATAGAAGCACAAACAAAAAAGACCCCACAGAGATCCTGGTCCTCGGAGGGTTCAGTTTGCCTATGGAAACGTACATTATTATGCCAGGCAGCATCTCTTGGAGAGGAGATATTTTTTCATTCTGTTCATCTCTCACTTCTGATGAATTATGAAATGGCAGTCACGTTTGTTTCAGACAGGAAAACTAACACGGGACAACTTTTAACACACATACTTAAAGCGCCGCTGTCCTTTGCATGCCAACACTGACTCCCTGGTTTTGCTTTGCAGAGGGAATTAGGAAAGAAAAAATAAAACAATGACAAAGCAGACACTAGGATAAAATTGGTCTGCACAGGCCTTACATCCCATCAACAGGAACAGAAATTTTCTTACAAAGACAGAGTCCACCTCTGGCCTGTGGGCATAGTCTGTGCTTGACCAGGGGGTCCTGTAACTGCTATTTTCCATACATTTAAAGACAACACTGATTTGCATTGATGTTGAATCAGTATGGATCAACCTAAGGATAATAATTATTTCTTCAAACTGGGTAAATAGCATTATTTCATTTGACAGACCAGGGGATTTTGAGCCAAAAGGGGAGGTGTTATAAGAAGCATCCTAATAACAGAGAAAATAACACAGACCTCCTGATTCCTTGTTCTAGTCTCTATTTACTGGACCTAAAAGACCAGAAAAAGTGATTACAATGTGTCACAAAAGCATATGCTTACAGTTCTTCAGATGTTTGTGCCACTCTAGGATCCATTTTCACAAGATGTCTGGACAGATTTGTAACAGGAAAGAATGTGAATCAAACAAAGCCTTAGTTGCAAGCACAAATGCTTATGTGGTTTGAGGCTCATCACTTATCGCCTGGACAGCAATGGTTCACGGACCTGACGTACCTCTAATGTCTGTAACGGAGAGAGCGAGCAGGCAGAGATTAATTGTAATGGAAATGATGCCCCAAATTCATTCCTGCATGATGAAAGCATGGCGACCACGGAGGTGTATGTGAAATCACAAGCAAGGACCACTGCATGGGGACACAGCGTACTTCTACCCTGGCTGCTTATGACTATATTGCTGTCAAAGTCTCTGTGGAATTCCTAATCAAAATTTCAAAATATTAACACTCAAAGGAAATATCCTTATTAAATCTTAATAATTATCTGTAAGTCAAGAGGGAAAGATTTCTTTTAAATTTATGAGTTTTCAGTTGGTCATATCTCATTTTGTCTTTTCAAGAAAGTATGGTTCAATCTCGTTGAATAGCCGAGTTCCCTGAAGGGTCACTGCTCTCTCAACGATACTGTTTTATATTGGCATCTACATTTCCAGGCTATTTCATTCATTGTCAAAATAATAATTTAAATTTGCGGTTTATTTTCCTCTCTTATTTATGCACCCTTCTAGCTGTCATCAGAGTAAGCCAACCGGACATCAGTGATTTGCAGAGGTAAGACTGTACTGAATGAAGGTAGGTGGGCTATATTCTGACGTTATGAAAATGAAACTCTAATATCATCCACACAGCTATCCAACTGTTCCTGTCCTCAGCTTTAAGAAAAACTGCTCAGAAAAATATTCCATAAATACAGTCACAGTCAGAGGATTAGTACTACTGCAAAGGACACACTAATATTCACAGCATACTCCTCATTCTCGTTTTTAGCCTTCAAAGAGTGGGATAAATGTCAGATGATGTGCACTGATTCTCTAATAATCTAGTGGGAAGCAGCCAAACAGGCCATGAATGGGAACTACCTTGCTGGTAATACAGGTAAGTTGGAAAGGCTTCAGGAGTAAGAGAGAGAACGGGAAATTTTGCTAATAAATAGAACGGTATCAGATCCTGCACAAAGCCACGGGAAAAGCAGGGAAAGAAAGACAAAGTCTTGCTCTCTCCTTAGCTTACCGTGGGAGCTTTACACCGTTTTCTTTATGACCTACACATTGAGCAGATAAAAAGAAGGGTGGTATTAACGGGTGAGATGTCAAAGTGGCTGATTAAGCCTAAGGTGAGAAGATCTTCAAACGCAGACAGATCTACTCCATTTCAAAGTGAAATTGTCCCAAAAACCTGGGCTCAGAACCTGCATACTTACTGCTTCATTCAGAACATCAGAGAAAATGAGAAAACTCCCCTTTTATTTCCTTCCAGGTCCAGTCGGAGTTTTCCACAGCACCGTGACATGATTTAGCATGAAGGTAATTTTCTCAAGACTACGAAGAGATTCACAGAACAGCAGACTTTTTTTCAAGGAAAGCTTACATTATTGGACCTTGGCACACTGGGATCAAATCTAAGCATTCATTTTAAAGCAAACAGTTTAAACAAACACCTACATCTGCATTTAGTTCTTAAAGATCCAGCCCCTAGATAAAAAAAAAAAAAAATAAAAATTGAATGTTGTTTTACATATTAAAGGCAAAATTAATAAATATGGAGACAGAAAAAAATGCCAAGCCTGTGCCTTGCTGTTCCCTAAATTTCTAAACCACAGAAGGAACCGTGGCGCTGTGACCAACCTGTGATTTTGAGCGATGGCCAAAGGCTGGCAGCAGCTCCCGGCCACAGCCCTCTGACACCTCCCTGGGCAACGTTCCTTGCTCTCAGCAGCACTATTTCTGCGTGATATAAACTGAAACACACTTCCTAAATAACACTACAGGCTTACAAGATTACTAGCTTCGGGAGAAGGTGCGCTGATTATTTACAAATGCCCTGCCGCTGCTTTAAGTAATAATATATTCATCTTATTTATAACCGTTGGGTGGAAACAAAGCAGGTATAAATCCTATGTTTCTGTTCTAAGTTAAGGGTCCTTCTATCAAAGGTAGAAAGTAAATTAGGTTACAGATCCATCCTCTGCTCCATACTCCCTGTTGGCCCTATTCATCAAAAAAAAAAAAAAAAAGGAAAAAGAGCAGGTTACGTGAGGCTTAGCCTAGTTTTCCACCGGTGGGAGACTGCGTGGCAAAGGTGCCGAGGCTGGGAGCTGGGGCTCCGACACTGACGACCGCGCTTTGCACAGCTGAGTTACGATTTCAGCAAAGGAGAGAAACACTGGGGAACATGGGCATGTAGAAAAAGTCAAATAGATTTGCTTGTTCTCTTGTGAAGAACAGACCCTGCATCACACCAAACCCAGCCCTGGGGGCCCAAACAATAGCGTGTCTGATTTTGGGGAAGACCATCAGGCCTTTTACCGATATAAATGGTATTTTTCCTTTAAAGGACACTGGAGGGGGAATCAGGGACTCTACGTGCATAGAGGAAATGATGCTCTTGAGCCAAATGTGTCATAATTAGCCCCAAATCTTACCTGATGGCTGAGACAATTTTAACGTTATAACTGTAAAGAAACAGGGACACCACAAGGAGCTTGTGCCTTGCTCTTAGGAGCTGTGACCTGACAGCTTCATGCGCATCACAGTGCATGGAGGGAAACAGGGATGGCCAGCACCTCCCAGCCACGTGGTGGGGAGATGGGGCCTCTGGCAGTGGACAGAAGTGCACACACAAGCTCCAAAATAACACCTTATTTCCAGAGTTTCAGGAGATACAAAACAACCGTTCCTTTAGGAAGAACAAAAAGTTTAGGGAATCTCTCTTACCAGAGGACCTGTACCAAAACAGATTTATTTACTGGACCCAGAATTTAAACTGCGCCCTGTGTATCTGGGAAATGTTATAGTGAGTTTTTTAGTCTCCCTGGAAACTGAAACAGGGAGGTCAGCCAGAGGAAGCAGAGGTGGACCTTCTGCCACATGGTGTCATTTCTTGCTGCCGCAGAGCCGCTCCTGCGCACCACAATGAAACACTCTGTCTGGCCTGGATGTGCCGAGGGCTCTGAAAGGCTTCAAGGGAAAAAATGAGACAGCAAAAGAGATTTTGGGGTGTGTACGGGAGGCCATGCTAAGAAAACCAATTCCTGAAGATGTAAGAAAAACTTAAGAAAATTAAATTATTTAAGGCAGATTCATGGGACCTGGGGTGTGGTGTGAGCAAACTCCCGCTGCTGGCTGGGGGTGCGAACTCTGAATTGCGACCATACGCACAGGAGGTAGCCTGCTGATGAAAATGCCAGGAAAAAGTGAATTAACCTATGGGAAAAGCAGAAGATTTGAAGTCCAGGCTCTGAAAAAAGCAGAAAGGGTACCTGAGCCGAGCGTGGTATTTCAATATCTGGGTGAAAACCAGCCTTGGAGCAGAGGTATGCATGTCCTGCAGCGGTGGCTGCAGGCAGGGGCTGCTGTGTGAACCAGAAAAAGGAAGGAGCCAGGAAAACATGCCGAACTGTGTTTCTGCCCTTCACAAGCAGAAAAACCTTGAAAAAAAATAAACTTCCCGATGGGGACGAGCACGGGTGACCGATGGGCTGCTGAGGGATGAGCAGAGCTGTGCACACCCGCCACCCCAGCTGCAGTCCGACTCCGGAAAAAACCAACCCAAACCCTCCGTCTCCTTAATTTCCAGGAGGTTTAAAACACATCATCTTTTCTCAACACTCAGACGTTAGTAATCACTGCGGAAATGATTTAATTTGCGTGCCGAATGCCTCATTCAGCCAAGCGGCAGTGCATCGCTCCATTGATCAATCAATGCGATTGTTGTTGCGCTTGTTTGTTTAGGCAAGGCGAGGCAGATACTTTGGTGGTTTTCTGAAAATGTTTTCATTATTAATTGTTCTTGAAAGAATTACTTCATTGATCATTTAATCTCCAAAAAGAAAATGAATGCACTTCAGGGCAATAAGAGGGTACAACAGTAAAGAATTTGAGCAGCAATTATAATTTGTTTCTTAGCAACTAATAGCAAAAATTATGGGATTTGCTCGGGTACAAGATATAACAGGAATCATTCCAGCAATGGGAATATTGAAAAAAATCCCGCTCGGTATAATGTTGGGAGTAATTTTCTTTTTCTGCCATTGCAGTGAAATTATTTTGGGATGGTAGGTCAAAGCCCCAAAGTATTCTCATTACAACTGCATTATTACTGTATTTTCTGCTGCCATTTGCACTGCACAGCGCTGAGTTCTAGCTGCTAATTCATGCGTAACAATTATTTTCGCAGAAACACTTCTATATAATTCCTTTCATAAAGTGTGGGGGGAAGCAGTTTTCAGAAACAATATGAACACAAATAGTATGATTCCCTGCAGTTAGGAGTATGTTCATGGTAATGAAGAAGAAAGTTAGCGTTTCTATAAATGAACAATCCAATGGAAAATGTACAAAAGGTAAGTCGGAGGCTGCTCTCCCAGTTAGCGGTGGAGGGAAGCCTACCTCCAGACCCTGCCCTCCAGGCATGGTTTAATCTTCAAACACAGTAAAACACTTCAGGCTAAATTCACACAAAAAATCAGCCATTTCACTTGACCAGGGCTGCCTGCAGGAGAAGACCTTTCCCCTTTCATCTCGCCTCACCTGCCTGCAGCCCGGGGCTTCCTGGGGCAGCACCGCGATGCTTTGCTGCTGCTGCTGCAGCATCCTCTGACGACACCTCCCCTTCAAACCCATCATCATAGAATCATAGAATGGTTTAGGTTGGAAGGGACCTTAAAGCTCATCTCGTTCCAACCCCCTGCCATGGGCAGGGACACCTCCCACCAGACCAGGTTGCTCCAAGCCCCGTCCAACCTGGCCTTGAACATCTCCAGGGATGGGGCAGCCACAGCTTCTCACCACCCTCACAGGAAACAATTTCTTTCTGATATCTAGTCGAAATCTCCCCTCTTGCAGTTTAAAACTCTTCCCCTTCGTCCTATGGCTCCACTCCCTGATCAAGCGTCCCTCTACACCTTTTCTGTAGGACCCCCTCTCCTGGGACTCAGTTCTGTTCTAAAAATTGGCGCCTCAGTCCCCTGGACATCTCAGTATCATTTTTGCCAACTGCAGAAAATACCCATAGCATTAGCACAAACCTGTTAAATGACAGATTTGAAGGAAACTCCTTCATAGAAAATTGCTAGGGGTTGGAAAGGCACCAATTTCTGAGCATCATCTCTGGGCAGAGCAGGACGAAGGACACTAACTGTCCTCCCAGTGTGAGGGGTGTGACAATGTGCAAAATGCTAAAAACCCCTGAAAAGCAGATCCTGTTTCTCTAACCACTCATGTTTTGCAGATATCGCTTTTAGGCAGCTTTTATAACGACGAGGGGCAAAACAATGGTGTGACTGAAAAACTGCACTGATTTGAACTTGATTTTCCTCTTCGGATACTCATTTCAAAATCAACAGCATGTGACAAACGTCAGTACTGATGAGAAAGGCAACAACTACCGCATGGCTCCTCACCCACTCTCCAGAGGGTTTATTTTTAAACCAGCATTACTGCAGGTAGCAGTGTCTTTGTGTATTTTCAGGTTAAACTGCACATCCTGCTGAGGAGTTTAGGCCCAAATTGAGTCTAGTTATCACAGCAGGGAAAGGATATTTCATCTACCAGCATTGGGGATGGCTCCGCAGGAGAAGACAGGGGTCATCTGCTGGGAGAGCAGAGCGAAGCCTTGGCCCTGTCCCGGGGATGCATTAGCTGCTGCAGGGGGAGGTGGTGATGGAGCAGACACAGTCTGAAGACGCCGAGATGGGGTCACAGGGGTGTCCAGATTGACCCTCCGCATTGCTCCTGGAGCTGTGCAAAAATGTCTGGCTCCAAAGCTTTGGCAGTAAATAACAAACTGTGGCCTCAGCAAGGTAAAATAAATATCAAAGTTAATCTCTAATAAGAGACGGTATTCTATAGGTGCTCCTAAGTCAGCTGAAAGATAAGATACTAATTGCCATTCTCTTTGCTGGGGCGAGTCCCGTCTTGGTCATCCCACCCTACCAATGGGATTGTAAAAGAACAGATCTGGACATCGCTAAGCAAAAAATTACAAGCAGAAGGGGAAACCTTACTTAGTCTTTTTATTCCCGATCCCATTTCCACCAGCGTTGCTCATTTTGAACAGGTTTGACAAGTTGGCCCTTTTCTTCATTACCAGCCTTTGGTTAAGCAAGAGCAAACCCAAAGACAGTTGCCGACCCTCAGGTCACGTGAAAGCCATCACTCTTCATGGTCCCCCACATGTGGTGATAGACTGGGGGCTTCGGCAAAGACATTTCTGGTGGGAAGCCATTGGGACTCAGCTGCCCAAAAGCACCATCCTTTGGGCATCTACCGCACTCGATAGTCAATAGCAGGGGAGGACGAATAGATTTGAAAGCCTTCGGGTCATTACCCGCACAGGGCATGGAGTACAAGCATAGTCCAGATGATCAGTAGTAGCTGCTAGCAAGTAAGATTAGCACTACTAGAGGCCACCAAAATAAGCAAAAATAAACCTTAATACATAATCTTCCAAATACACACTCCTGAGAAGGGTCTGCAAATGTTGTGCAGAACAGGCTGGGGAGTTTCTCTAAGGAAGGGCATTGATGCTGCCTTGCGCTGGGGACAGACAAGCTCTTGAAGCCTTTCCCAGGACTCAACTTTGTGATTTTATGTCTATGGAGATGTAGGTATAAATGCATCGGCACCCGTGTAGACTAATGTTCCATTCTGTACATTATTTCACTGTCAGTAGCAATAATTTGGCAAGGATGCTCATTAAAAGCGCATCCTGCTCCTGGCGTACTGCTCTGCGCTGAGCTGTACCACTCTCCTGCCCACAGCCACGTGCTGCTCAGCACCTTCGAGTCCTGCCAAAGAGAATGGGAGCTGAGCCGGCGGAACAACTTGCAAATTCATCACTTTCTGAGGGGTATGGTCCAACTCTGGTGCCACTAAAAATCAATACAAGTTTTATCTTCGACTTAAACGGAAGTAGGATCTGGGCCACAGTAAACAGCTTTAATCATATGTCTGAATGGGTGGGAACATCTCTAAACTGCAGCATCAGAGTTGCGCCACTTTCCAGGCACAACTTCTTATTGATTTCAGTGTTATTTCTGAACAGAAACTACGGTACAGTGAATAAATTGACAAGCTAAGCCCCATCCCCTAAAATAAAAAGCACATAATTTAATCTAGTTCAGCTGTGTTTTCATATATCATTTTGGAAAAGCCATTATTAGAATCCATGCTCAGAGTTTAAAGCTTTTTTTATTTTCTGAGAGCCTATATTGCCATAAGCACAAGGTTTAGGGTATCATTAATCCATATTCTGTTACTGTGGCATAGCAGATTCCTTACTTTCCAAAACCATGTTCAATTTCAGAGACAACTAACATGGGGGGTGGGGGTGGGGGCGAAGAGAGAGAGAGAAAGAACAAATTTGAAATGTAAATGATATATCACAAAGCAAGTATTGGGGGAAAATATTAGCACTGTTATCGTAATGAGTTTGTAACCTAAATCCATATTTCAAGGATTAAATTGCTGACCCTCTCTGACCTCCACAGGAGGTTGAATAGCTAGATCATGGTTTAATCTTCAGTGAAAACGCTAGCGAAGAACAACATAGCCCTTGAAGAATGAACGAACATATATTAATGATGCTCCAGGATTCAGAATTTAACCCTTAAGAGAAGAAAATAAAGCTCAAACTCCCAGACATTAGTCTCAAAAGACACAGCAATAACTTTCCTCAGAAATAAAAATGAGATAACACAAAAACCACACAACACACTGATCAGGCTGGAAAATAAGGGATTGCTCGGGCGAAGGGGGAAGCTACAGACAGATTGAGCAGCACAGTTCTGTGCCTCTAACCAAATGGTCTTCCACACTTAAATCATAACATGTAACACAGTGGGGCGTAAGAGACCAAGCTGAAGTGCTGGAGCTGGGTCAGAGATGGCACGTGCTATCTAGGGGCCAGACAAGGGTGGAAATTCAAGGAAAATAACGTGGTAAAAGGGAAAAACCCTGAGAGAGCAACTGAGGGCAAAGAGGCTTAAGACAGCTCTCCAGTGGCTCAAAAGGGTCCTCCCCATACAGGGTTTTAGCATATTCCACAGAGAATCTACAGAAGGCCATTAAAAAAGATTCCCTTCGGAATAAAACCACGTATAGGCAAGTAGTTGTATCAAACAGTGCTACTGCATCCACACGTCTTGGACATCAAGGCTGAAAAACAGGCATTGCTAACACAGATGCCCCTTTTTATTGGTTCTTGGAGGCAGAGCTTTTGTAATAAACTTAAACCACTCTGTGACTTACTGTTTTGCGAAAGCACAGAGCTTACCTTGATAAATGCTAATTTTTTTATTTAATCCAAATGTTTCTAATCTGATTATGTTGTTTTAGCAATCTAAATTAAATTTTACGAATCTAAAATAATACATTTATTCAAGTTCCCCATCATTACTTTAACTGGAGAAGAACAAGCTTTGTTTTTGAATCCAACTGTCTTAAACTAAGAATCAGTCAAACCAGATTTGTATTTGGTCAACTAGAAAACTTGAAAGATTTTTTCAGATGTATCACTCATCAGGATAGAAGATAAAATGTTAAAGGCTGACGGTTTCTTAATTTTCATGCCGAATTCTCTGCGTTCGCAAGCTCCTGGTTATTTAGCGCATAACAATTTAGACTAGCAAGGAAGTTGATGTGTTTCCACTCAAGTAGCGAGTGACTACTGCACTTGCCGGCACCAGCATCCTCCCTCCTCGTCCCTGCGAAGCCTGGGACCAGCATCTAAGGAGCTACAAGTGGGTACCCAGCTTGTCCATAAAGGACTGACTTCAGCCAACTGCACGACCCCAGCCAAGGGGGTGCTGAAGTGCTTTGCTCTGCATGATGCTGCCCAGGCTCACCCTGAGGGTGAGCGGGCCGCCACGGTTTGTAAGACGGAGCCCGCTGTGAAACACGTGGTCTCCAGAGAGGCAGATCAACACAGTATTTCTGAAGCCATCACCCTGACATACTGAAATCTGGAGTGATGAGATTGGTCTCGAGGAAGCTGTTCATTACCCATCTGGAGTGAAAACGCACCTTCAGTCAGAGAAAAGCACAAGCAGGTCATAAGCAAATGGATAATATATTGTAAACTACGTGGGGAGACAGAGGACTTGACTTTACTCATAGTAATATTTCTTATCACAAATCACCTCTCTATATTGTGTGAACCTGGTGTTTATTGGCATTTTTAGCTTTTCATTTTTGTAGCTGGAGCACATCAGCTTCTCTTACCAGTCGGTCAAAAGCATCTTTCATTAAGCTTTACTGAAAGCCCAGCTTACCATTACTGATAGCTTCATGTCTGGGAACAGATTGCCTTGCACTCCTGCACGCACATGCAAGGATATTTCATAGTAGATCCTGCTGTAATTACTAAGCTGCTACATACACCCCTCCCAGGACAAGAGTACAGAGAAATCGGAGAGATGATGGATGAATACGCCTGTGTATCTATTCTCTGCCTTCACATTCACAACTCCATGAGAAAAAAGATGACTCGTGGTCCTGTGTTATCATTTGCACACTCTTACAGACTTTATCCTGTACCTCAAAATGGCTTTTCATAATTTCATATAATGCTAATTCACATCAAGGCCTGTGTCTTTTGTCATCTTTCAACAAGAAGCTGCAACTCTGAATTTAATTCAAAATAAATATGAAGCAGCCGGTTTTCCCTTTTACAGAGTTACAAAACATCACCTGTACCTGCGAGTATTTGTACCTAAGTACTAAAATGTAGGACTTGTGAAAACTCATTGTGAATTTATTCCTTATAAAAAGTATTCCTTACAAAAAGTAGGCCCCTTCAAATATTTTGAAGCTTTAATCCTCCAAGGAAAGGAAAAAAAATCAATGGTGAGATCCCATTTGCCAGATACTTTCCTAAGTGGCCTCTTTCTCAAGAAATAAGACATTTTACCCTGCGTACTGCATATATTTTTACCTAAATAATCATAAACCAAGGCACCTATTTCTCATTCACATTTCCCCTCTAAATCCAGGTGTTTTCTCTACTCCATGAACAGCTCTTAGGATGACTACATAACACATTATAAATGGTTCTTAAAGCAGGCATTGCTCTCACAGTTTTTCCAGCATGCTGCAGGAACGGAGGCTGCGTTGGTACTTACAAGCAAACTGAAGCTTTGCTTCTCTGCTGACAATTGTTCCGAACGGGTTTGTTGCTACACACTGGTATGTTCCAGTATCTTGGGTTTTATTGGGATTATTGATCAACAGGTTGCCTTCCACGACACTGTAGCGGTAATCCATACCAATGTCGATACTGGTTCCATTTAATTTCCACCTATAGCACAAAATGCCAAAGTTAACTTCTGCTAATATTAATGAATACTCTTGGGTATTTGAAAATACAACATGTAATAAATAAAGAAAGATTTAAACCATCTTTGACTACTTATTAAAAAAAAAAAAAGGCATGAAAATGCAGATTTCCTGCACAGTATTGAAATATTCCACTATTTAACTGAGAGCGCAATATCCTTGACATATATTTCAGTCTCTGATATGATTAATGCTTCTGTAGTTACTAGTGCTGCTGCTCTTTGGAATTAATCACTTTGCAAGAGGAAGTCCCAGAAACTGGATCTTTAAACCATTCAAGTCCACCAAGGTTTCTTTTCCTCTCCCAACTTGCTGACTCTTTGTTTTCAAATTTAAGAAAATACACTCACAGCAGACGTTGTCACAAGCTGGGGCACTGAGAAATTCCAGCACCAGGTTGCCCCAGTTACAGCATCCCTCATCCTCACCAGCCCTCGATGGAGCATGCGAGGCAGCCACAGCCCCATAGCAGCTCCCTTTACCAGAACATACACAGAAACAATTTGAATATGTTTGCACCACTGAATCAACGGAGTTTATTGCACTAAATAGTCGGTTGTGTCAGAAGACAGCACGGTAGCTGAGGTCTGACAACTCTAATGGGTTTTAGAGTGGCATTTACTTTGGTGAACAAAATAAGAAAGGCACTAAAGGAAAAAAAACCAGCAGCCTAAATGTTTCACAGCACCAGCAGCATTGTGGCAGTACAGCATCTTTTTTCTAAGGATCCCAAAGCAGTTACTGAAGCTGAAAACAATTAAGAGCTTTGTCCACATTTATGGAAAAGGATGGTTAATCTGGGAGCCAAGACTATTTATAATCCCTTTGTAACCTTTTTGAACCCTTGTCCAAATTTTACAATTGCGCTGCAATACGTGGTGATTTCCTGATGCCTGGGTTTATTGTTATCAGCTCTGTGGTAGACTCCAGGGCATCACTGAGTTACACTGCCTGATCCACCCAGGAGAAAGGCTCTTGGGGGATACTGCTGTAGTGCAGAGACGGTGCTAAAGAACAGTTAAACATTCAACAAACCCAATGGTTGGTCTGGGATTTCCTTTTACTTCGCAGCTCAGCTTCACTTTCTTTTCCTCAGAATCCAAGGGGAAGATCACGCTGTTGGGCTCCTGAAGGAAAACTGGCCCATGCAGTGTGTTGTCGTCTGCATTAAACAGAGGAAAAATGTGACAGATACGTGATGGAATCTCCATGTACCCAGTGTTAAAATACAAAATAGTGTCATAGCAGCAAGAGGCCGTGCATCATTCACCCTAGAAAAGGTGTGATAATGTCCCTTTTTTTTTTTTTTTTTTTGGAGCAGTCAGATTTTATTTTCCAAAAGCCATTGAACCTCATGTGGAGTCAACATTCAGGAAAAGATTTGTACACTAAATGGAGCGCAGACTGAAACTTTACCCAAAATTCAAACGAAGGGGAACAGGCATGCTCGTATTGAGTTAGTACAGCTCACTTCAAATCAGAATGCTTACTTTCACTTTTAAATACTGAAATATTTAAAATTTAAAAAAATCATTATTAAATACAGCTACAGAAAGTAAAGACTTCCTGTCTTTTAGCTGAATGGACATTTTCTGATCACGTTCTACTCTACTACTCTGTTCCCGCAGAGTACCAGCGGAGCAAAGGGCAAGGGCCATCAGGGTGCTGCTGCTGGTACCCAGCTCCCATGCTGCTGAGGGCAGGGACTTGCAGGGACACGACCACAGATGTCGCTTTGGCCAGGCAGCCACGCTGCCAGAAGTCCATCTTGATGGACATGCGGGAATTTTATGAGTAAAGGTCAGAGGAGAATGAATAAATAAAATATAAAGATGACAGGAGGTACAAAAAATAAGAAAGAAAAAGGAATAAACAGAAGACGATGCATCTTCCCGATGGGAGGAGGGTGAGAATGGATGTGAATAGCCCTCATATCCCCTGACACTGGGAAATCAGCTGGATTTATTAGGAACAGAACAATAGCTCTTTACTCTAGGGAGAAAATTCTGTCATGTCCACAGAAGGATTTCAGAGAGGCTTTGCCAGGAAGATTATAATGGAGCAACCTCTCCCCTGTGTCTCCTCCCTCAGGCACCACCACAAAAGAGAATGCACTAAGCATACAGTCATATCGGTTGTATTTATCTTTAATTTTAATTATATGTTAACTGTATCTGACTGAGACTCATCTATTATTCAAAACACATTTCACATAATCTCTAGCTTTAAATTATACCTGTGTGCAACTTACTGTTGCTGGCAGAAAAAGATAATAATAACCATAAAGCATACAGGGCTAGATTATGATATTCAGACTTGTTTCTGAGACCCAGGGCTGCTTCACTCCTTAAACAGTCTCATTCACTGTAAGAAAGAATATTACAATCTGGCCCATAAAGATTATAGCTCCGAGTACTATATTAATGGGTTTGAAAACAAGAGAATTAAAATACATTTTAATTTATCCAGTTTTCTAACTGTAAAATACAGAAGCTGGCCTGGTGCTCAGGTCCCTTGTGAGAGTCGCTGCAACTCCCATAGACAAGAAGCTTGATTGTGCCGGGACAGGCACAAGCCAGACCATCCCAGCTAATCCAGTTAGCCAACTGTGCTGACTCAGGTATGTGTCGCATCAGCTGTGTCGTCTGCCTTATGCCCCCTTATCAAAGGGCTCGGAGTCACGCTACGCTGTCATTTGCTGTTATTTCAATTATGGTGTGTCAATTTGTATCATAGAACCATAGAATGGTTTGGGTTGGAAGGGACCTTAAGGATCATCTCCTTCCAAACCCCTGCCATGGGCAGGGACACCTACCACCAGACCAGGGTGCTCCAAGCCCTGTCCAACCTGGCCTTGAACACCTCCAGGGATGGGGCAGCCACAGCTGCTCTGGGCAACCTGGGCCAGGGTCTCACCACCCTCACAGGAAAGAATTTCTTCCTCATATCTCATCTAAATCTCCCCTCTTGCAGTTTTAACCCATTCCCCCTTGTCCTGTGGCTCCACTCCCTGATCCAGAGTCCCTCCCCAGCTTTCCTGGAGCCCCTTTAGGTACTGGAAGGGGCTCTAAGGTGCCTTCTCCAGGCTGAACAACCCCAACTCTCTCAGCCTGTCCTCATAGCAGAGGTGCTCTAGTCATATAGATACCGTACCACATCACGCTAAAGGTCAGATTCTTGGTCCTCCTCCCATCACAAGAAAATACACCTTGCCTTAAAAAGTAGGTAGCTCACCTACTTGAGTTAGGAAACAGACACACAAACAAATCCAATGGTGCAAACGTGTCCACAGGTGTCCAGGACATTGCCTGGCTGCAGGATCAGGGCCCAGACTGTTATGGTGTAGTGTCCTGGCATGAGACACTGGTCTCCAAGGCATAATGAAACTGGCCCACATGATGCATTGGGGTGTTTGACAGGGAGTTACATTTGTAAGAAAGATTACAATCTGCCTATACAATTAGTAAGCAAAGCACAATTTAGAAAACACATCAGACAAAAGGTAGAGAACTATGAAGGCAGAAATAGTCAAATAGGTGAAAAGAGTAAATAATTTAATTTGCCTAAACTAAAATAGAAGCTCATGAAAGATCAAATGAAACAGCTCTCCAAATATTACAGAATCTGCTGCTGACACTGTTTAACATTCAGCTTTTATATGGCAAAAATATGCTTGCCCTTCCTGTTAGCCAGCAAGAAAAGCCCTGGTGCGACTAGTACTTGGCTTGCAAGAGAACAGCGCTGGGTAAGGAAGGGAGAAGCCCTGAAAGCAGCTGCCAGCATAGCAGGGGAACAGAAGAGGAGGAAAAACCTTGCAACACTGGGTAGATAAAATTATTTTGAGTGCCTTTCTTCTTTCTCTTATTGCTGCCTGTGTATAACCAAGATAAGCGACTCCAAACTATTTAATCTTCAGCCTGTAGAGTCCTTTTGCTAGTCTAACGCGTGATTGAAATCACTGCAGCCCAGATCCTAACGCAGTGTGTGACAGGGGCTGAGCCACAGTACCTTACAGAAGAGGCGGCTTTCGTTCAAAGAACACTAAATATTCACTAATAAATAAAACAAGCTGCCATCTAGATTCTTACAGACAGAAAACTAGAAGCACCTGTACCATCTATAGTCCATTTTTGACTAACTTACAATGTTACTGGGGAGAAACCGATCTCAGCTGTTTAGTGTCAGCACAGGCAAATGCATTTGTTCTATTACAGTATCTGGTTTTGTGGGAGCAAAGTTTCGCTATCCAGATAACTTTGAAATGTGAATTTGACACTTTTTAAAAAGAAAATAAATAATAAAAGCAGTAACTCTGTTTCTATTGCAATAACGTTCAGGGAATTAAAATCACAAAGCAATAATAACACATTTTTAGTTTATCACTGATGGACACTACCAGCAGCTTAATCCCCAGAAGCCCACCAATGCCAAAAGGAGACTCTTTCCTGAGCTTAGCCGGCTTTCCCCTTGCCCTTCTTATCAGATTGCATTTATTAGGCTCTCTTTTGGTCATCTAACCAAACAAAACAAGGATGTAGTACATATATGCATGCACATGAAAGCTACTCAGTTATGTTAGCTCACTTTGCTCTTTATGATTTTCAGCAGCTGCCGTGTAACCTGTGGTACTCCTTACAGGTTTGTCACTGTCCTGGGGAAATACAATAAGTAACCTTCCCGGACAAGCTAACCGCTGAGACACTCTCACGGTGACAGATTTTATTTTTCTGAGTTACATTTCTTTTGCTCGAGCCCGAAATGAGTTAACCCAGAATGAACACTGAGCTGCCCTCCGCTTAAGACAAGTTGCAAACAAGACTGGTTACCAAAAAGCATTTTTTTCCCCGTCAGATGAAACAAATGTACTACTGCTCCGGGCCTGCCTCCTTTGAGAGAAGTGTATTTCTTTCAGTAACATGCAGGATATAGGAAATTTCAGTAGATTTCATGAGAAAAGAAACATTTTTAAACACAGTATGAGGAGTATGCCCGTACGCTGTTGAAGAGAATGTGATAGAAAATTTAGAAGAACATCCTGCTACCCCAGCTTCCACTGAGATATATTTTTTTTTCCTAGTGAATCACAAAATCTATTAAAAAATGCCAGATTCATTTAAATACATTCCAAACGAAGATCATACCTTCTGTGTCCCTCCAGTAGCCCTAACCTGAGAGCCAGCACATCCAGAAGGATGCTAAATGCTTGTCGTCTTTCCGTGCTTTTGAGGAATTGAAACACGAAGAATGGCAACTGAGGTTAATCCACACAAACAGGTGAAACAATTCCTCTTCTCTCTGAACGTTAAGCCCACCGACGGATATTGTTACCTAAATAGAACTCCTTTAATTTTCATTGAAAGTTATGGCCAATTTGAGAGAAGGTTTAATTGAATATTCCACACTGTAGGGAAAGATAATAACTAAACTGAAGAGAGAATTCTTGGAGTATATCCAGTATAAATGATAAAAATCCTTTCCTTGTTTGCTGCCGGGGGAACTGGTTTCTGCTATGTATGCTGGTGTGTTTTCATACAGCGCTACAAGTCGGTATTTCTTCAAGACAAAACTGCACCTTGGGAAGAGCAACTCTTCAGGAAACTGGAAAGTGAGATGGCTAGGAGAGCTCAAGGGCACGGCTGATTAACACAACAGCCTGCTCCTCAAGGTTAGTCAGCTGCATTTTTCCTGCTCAGGAGGATGTAGACTAAATTGGGTGCCTGGCTCTTTATTTTTTGCCTATCACTTCTATTAACATCAACTGCGCACGCAAATGGTGCTAATGGCTTTGAAATTATAAGAAAGAAATTTTTACACCAGATAGTCCTACTACAAATAATTCTGTAGACCTCTCCATGAACAAGACCTGCTAAAGGTGCTTCCCATTCAAACGAAACAAAAAAATGTATTCAAAAAAAGGAGATTTAAAAAGTCCTGTATGAAGTGTTATTTTTAAGGCAAGGGCCTCGTAGCTCTGCATCTTTGGAGACCATCACCAGCCTGCCTCCACCACGGCTGACCCACATGTTTAAGGAAGAAAAACAGTCAAGATTAATAAAGAGAACAAAACAACAACAAGAATCCGATACTTTCACCAGGAGCAAAGCCGAAATGAATGATGAGGCTCTTTCCCTCCTTCTAATCAGAACCACCCCACCACTGCGTAAGATGTCCTTTCTGCAGATCCACAGTAATACTCTGAGTCGTGGAAGCAAAACACCCAGGGATCTTGCCCGAGACATCCCCCGCAGGCTGGGCTTCTGGGCTGAGAGGCTGGATGAGAAGAGAGCCACCACCTCTCTCCTGACCCCTCGCAGCACCCGGCTGCAAGACTGGGCTTGTTTTGCACCCTGCAGACTTCAACAGGGACTGTGAGCCAGATGGTTCCTCCCGCTATCACTTCTCTTTTCTGACATACTTTTATTTCCCAGATTGTTGCTGTACCAAGTGCAAATGCAGTTAAAGTGGAAGGCCATGCTTGACAGGTGACATCTGATAGGCAACCATCTGATACCCGAGTTCAAAAGCAGTGTCAGATATTCCTCAGAGACAGCGACGCAGCCATAAAAATCCAGAGGCTCAGAAAAGAGGGAGAAATAAATCTTCGTTCTTGTAAATGCAGGTGTGGAAGAGCTCCAGAATTTGAAATGGAGACTGTAATGGTCTGACAACTCTGTTTATGAGTGAGACCCAAGTATCTGGAGCAGTCTGAATTAAAGGCAGGGTTAAACACCTCCACCCTGCTATGAGCGTGCTCTGAGCTCCGAGGGAAGCCCGGGGTCCATCAGCCAGGGGAGGTCAGGAGCCAGCCCAGGTCCTGCGACGCTGGCGCGCAGGAGCCAACGTACAAATGCCACCCACAGGCCAGGCTCCTGCTCGGGGACTTCAGCCGTGAAGTCTCTCATGCAGTCTGACTGTGCCACAGCGGTACCATCATATCACCTATTTAAATGCCACATGATTAATTATAGCAAATGTCATCAAGTTAGCACTTTTCAAATAAAATGTTGCTACCTGATCCATACATGGAAAAGCAAGCAAGTTTTCCCTTTGCCTTGTCTACTTGGTCTAGACAGCCCGGAGGAGGCAATTCCAAACGCAGCGTAATGAGTGACTTGTCCTACGACAAAAACTTTATTTAATAGAATGTAATTTGTGTTCTCTTAGTAAGTCAACAGCACAATTATGATCACAGATGTTCTCTTCAGTATATGGCACATTTCTCCATTACTGCAGAAAATCACAAGTTTCTTCACCAAGCAGCCTTCTCCCTGAGTCATCACCGCTGACATCAGGAAAATAAACAGATAAACTCCCACTGCTCTGGTAAGAATGATATCAGCCCACAATAGAACTATGAATAATTATAAGACAACAACAGTAGTAATAATAATAATAAATAGCAAATAGAAGAATATCAGGGCATGTCTGGGTCCTCTGCCAAAGGTCAGTTACAACAAGTAACTGTTGTAACAGATAACAGAACCGGTCACCTGCTCATTAATGGTCAGGTTATTTGTCAATCTCCAGTGCTGAAATAGTAGACTAACCAAACGGATATTTTTCAAAGATAGTTTTGAATACATAAGTAACAGTCAGGCTTGTTCTGATGTCTTGTAAGTTAAGCTCTAGCCCTGAGGAAATAATTCAGCAGAGTTATATATATCTAACCCTAGAAACACAAGATTATGACAGGAAATTAAAATACTGTCCCTACCTAGCACAATACATCTATTGTTACCATTGGGCAGTAATAATAATAAAAAATAATAATGCACAGTTTTCTTCTTGAAGTAACAAAGACATACATTCTAGTTTTGAAATGAATAATATCCCAGTTTCACCAGGGTTCTCAAAAGCTGCTGCATGACACATCTATTCTGAATGTGTTCAGCCACACTCTATCACTCGGAATAAGAACACTAAACCTGCATTATCTAAAAACCTACCGTAAACTGCTTGTTCCTCTAGACTTAATCAGGAGATGCAGACAGCTTAAATTATCTTTGTTGTTGTTGTGCACGTGCAACTCTTAGGGATCTGTGCTGTGACCAAAAATCCACGTGCCAGGATGCCACCAGCGCGTTGCTGAACCAAGCCCAGGGCAAAATCCAGCTCTTCACTTGCTGGATACATTTTCCTCAGTTATTTTCTTCATTCTGCCCTAAGACCACTGCTATAACAACTCATGGTATTGCATCATTAATTGGTCAAATCTGCTGGTTACAACAGAAAAAGTAGTCACTCTCTCACATCAGCTTACGTTCCTATTTTTTCACCAGTGTAGACAGAGACAAAATGAAGACGCTCATAGCGACCAGACACTGGGGCTATTACAACCCCTCTATGGATGGAAATGAAATGACAGGGATGTTTGACATCACCCACAAGGGCTGTGCTCATTCACATGCAACTCCTTGCTTCGCACTTCACCACCTGCAGTTGAACATCTTGAAAATGACGTGTACTGGCCAATACAAACATTTTCCTGCTCTGCTTTTTAATACTGTACACTTAAGAATTGTGTTCAGAGCAACTCTGATGACTGGATTATATAGAACCTTAAATGAAATAGTGGTGTTTAATGTGTTTCATGGTTTACATATTTTTTTAATTCTGTCAACTTGGGACATGCCATACTTTCAACCGAGGAGGTCAGTCAATGACAGAGAAATTGGTCCGTAAGGGACACACAATGGACGCTCATGGTCTACTCCATCCATGGCAGTAATCTTAACCACTGAACCAGCAGCTCTGAGACATCTTGCCTCAATCTGGTAGCCTCATCCATCACCAGGCATGCAGGTGACCTGTGACAGCCACAGCAGGGTTCACAGCCACATCCCACACCTGAGGAATTGTGGCCTCAGCTTCTCAAAGTCCTGTGCCATTGACAATGGTGGCTTCCAGAGTGGTTTGTAACCTCCCAGGAAAGCACAGGCAAAGTCCAACCATGAGGACTGTGTTCCCAAGGTCTATGAATCCTCACTGCACCTGTATCTTGAAGCCAGAAATTGATACTGGGCTGATTTTTTTCCATCCCTGTTGAAAACAAGTCCTGGATGCAACGGGCAAAGACTATGGTTCAGGCTGAAAGTGGCTTTTGCCTAGTAAAAGACCTGAATCTGTGAAATTCTTCCAGAAAGCTGTTGCCGGCATCCTAGACTATTAAGAACCTTTATATTTACACTTGGTCGGTTTGACATTACCTTCACCTCTGACCTACCCCCAGTACAACATGTCATTGTGCACACAAAGTTGCCTTCAGCTATTCTTCAGCCTCCTCCCAAAATCTGCAGATCCGTCCAGTGCTTGGTGTTCTCGTATAGAGCTATTTGTGGATAAGGTATTATAAATGTTTCAAAGGTCTGTACTAATTACCTATCGATTTATTAGTAAAATTTAAGGTGTTGATATAACTGCTGTCTTCCAAGAATACATATCATTATTGTAAGATTTTCAGTTGTCTTGAGTGTGACAGGGACTATAAGGTAGATATTAAAAAAAAAAAAAAAAAAGCTGAAGTAGTAGGTCTATGTGCATGTTTTAAAGCCACATATTTCCTTTCCACAATACCTCCCCTGAACTTCAACTGTTTTTAATCTTTAGTGTAATAAGGAAGGTGTGTAAAAGCCAGGCTAACAAATACTATCTCCCCCACCCCACCAGCGGCAGTAAAAAGTTATGAAATACTCATATTGAAAAAGCCTCTTTCCTTTAAAATCCTGGAGCCTTAGAAAAGAGAAGTCCCTGGGGCAATAACCTATAATCTCTGTATCATCTATTGTTTGAAAAACAAAGACAAGTCTGGCAATGAGTACAGGCTCTCAATTGATTGAGGAGCCCAACTCTGCAGAAACCTTCAAGGTGAAAGGAACTCTCTCTGGCACATCGCTTCAAGGTGAAGCCCAATTTTTTGTTTTCAGGGTTAAGTACATTAGCCATTGTCAGAAGGAAAGCTGATGCCTGCCAACTTTTTATCCAGCTATTTACAGAGAGGTTTAGGCAATGGATTCCCTTCTCAAATATTTGTGAATAAGCAGATCAAATTACCAGCGCCTCGTGACTGATGCAGTACTGCTCCTGGGTAGCGGAGAGCGAGGGATAATCAGTCTGGCACACTTTGAGTGAAAGCCCGGGAACCTAATTTGCACTATGTCACTGGTCAGAAAATGCACGTACCATGGTTCAGTTTGTCAACGGGACACTGTAAATCTGCTTGCTCTGGGTCATGGGCACCCATTTTGCAATTACGGCAAAAAACCACAACATTGTATACAAGAGAATACACCAGGGATGACTTTGACATTTAGCTGCACAGTATTAAGAGAAGCAGTGCTGAGAGCTGTCGTAACAAGCCCTTGCTAATGCTCAGAGCAGGCTGCACTGCTGAGTAATTATGGGAATATCAGTAATGCTTTCGCAGGAGGAGACCAGCCTTCAGCTAGCGTGCATGATTTACTGCCAACACACAGGCAGAAAACTTTTAAAACATGAACAAAGCAGAGCGTAAACCAGCCATTCGTTAACTCCATACACAATACACACAATTCTCCTTGTCTGTTTGGGTTTGGCAACAGTTGAACATTTCCATATCCCTAGGACAACGCTGTCATAGAACACAGCTGACGTGAAGTTTCAGCATCTCCATCTGCTGGAGTTGTGTCTTCTCCCAGTGTTGGTCATCTGAAGGCACTAGTCAGATGCAGTTAAGGTGTCCAGCTTTTATTTCATTGACAACTGCTTAACAGAGATGAGCATACAAAAGCAGAGACGGCGCTAACACAGCCGTGGGTCTGCCCACGGGTATACCCATCACTGAACAAAGAAGAACAAGGTACCTGTATCTCTTGGACAACTTCTAAAATGCTCTCTCTGTCTCAATTTCCTCTACATTTGCCTGTGATTCTGCAGAAGAGCTATTTTATTTTCATCTTGAATAGTCTTGATTGTATTAGAAGCACTCAGTTTAAATGTCTTCAAAAAATAATTCTGACCTAGCAAGTCTGTTTTTAAGAAAACCTGAAGAATAAAGGTAGTGTCCACCTAAATCAAGGCAGCCGAGTTGTTTATTCAATTCCTTTCAATCTTTTAAAAGCATACAAACTTTCAAAAAAGTGTCTGCTTTTCAGAAAGATGTTTTTAATACAAGGGCTATTTTATAAAAAAAAAAAAAAGGCTGAATTAAACTGTAAATACATTCCTAAAAAAAAAAAAAAGCTTGGGATTTGCAATTTTTCTAACTGAATTTCAATATAAGAAAAGAAAAAGAAAGAATAAGAAAAGAGCACACGGGAGAGGAATACAGTTTCTCCGAAGATATACACGCATCCATAGCTATGAAAGACAGTACTTTTTTGTTGTCAAGCCCTGGCAACGCTGCAGGGACCACCACACCTGTACTTTGGTGGCAGAGCCTTTCACAACCCTGTCCAAACTCTTCCACTTGGGATACCTGTAGCTCCCTACAGCATGTATGTGTTACAAATTCAACATGCTGCACCCAAATTCAACGTGAGGCCCCATGGGCAAGTAATTCATATTCAGTAAGGTGGGAGTAAGGTGGGCATGGGTTTTGTGTGCTTTCTATCACAGACAGCGGGCACAGGCGCCTTTTAAGCACCTGACTCATTACAAATACGCATTTTTGTTACTATTTATAGCAACTTCAGCCCTTGCCTTAAGAAAAACAGACAATATTTCAATGTAACAAGTGACTGTGTAACTGAAAGAATGGTGAGAGAGGGAAACCTCACGTTTGTAATGTTATAGTTTGGGTGCAAATTTGTCAACATCAGCTTATAATGGTCTCTGGTTGCCTTGAATGCAAGCCTGATGGCAACCTGGGTATCCAGGCTTTAAACAGAACCAACTTATTTAGGAAAAGAGAATAACCTCTCTTTTAAAGCTATACAGAGAGGCAAATCAAAGCCCTTCTTGCAGTCCTTGCAGTGCTACATGCCCTCTTGAGACGTGCCAGGCATCCCACTGCACAGTGTCCACCACGCTGAGCTGGCTCCTGGCCATAGACCGGAAAACCTCACTAGCTCTTCCCCCTGCTACTAAAGCAAGAAAGTGTTTAATCCTGTAAACAGGATGCAATGCTATAATCTCCAGGTAGTTATGTTATATAAATGGATTTAAGGCATCTGACGTCTACTGTTGGGACACTGGGGTGGCACCTCAGCCGGTCTGTATCTCCGTAACTTCACTGAAGTCAGTGGAATTGCACCAATTCAGGGCCATTTGAGGTGCTGGCTTTATTTATTTTTTTTTCAAATGTTTCTGTAACACTCAGCAGAGCAGGAACAAAAAGCATTCCTGCTCTCCAGCTGGCAATTCCCTACACGGAGAAGGCACAGGGTGCAAGGGAGCTGCTGTGGTTTCGGCTGCCAGGATGCACCAGCCACCGGCACCATGTCCTGCTCTGCACGGTCACCCCCAGCACAGGGACCTGCAGCACTCATGGACACTCCCCAGCTCTTTTTCTGAGAGTCACCATTTATCCCCATTTATTCTGTTGGGTCATCCCTGCAGAGGGACCAGATCCTCTACACACACAGACATGCAAACACAAAATCCCACATGAATCTGGCATTAAAATTAAGACCGCTGAATGCTAAATTGATGGGAGGCTTAAATAAAGTTCCCAGAGTTCAATCAGTAAAACATCAAAAGAGCAACCACGAGTACAATTTGTACAATCTGCCCATGGATAGCACGTATTCCTTTAATTTTTTAAAAATGTTATGAACTTTATGTAATGCAGCAGGGAAATGATATCAGTAATAGCTGTCAAAAACCTGACTTTTGTGACTTCTTACACGGAAATTTAGCACCCTCAAAACTGCTCAGACAGATGGCATTTCTGAGTAAAATCTTTTTTCTATCTGGTACAACACTACAGGTTAAGCTTTCAAACATTCCTTGCTCACATTTCAGCAGCAGCACGGTGGGGTTGCCCCCCCTCCCTGAGTTCACCTCGAATGGTCCATTTAAACCTCCACCACCCAGTGCAGCTTTGGGAAGAGAAGCTCCTTTTAAGGTGTTTCTTACACTAGGAGAAAACTGCTCTCAAAACCAGCCCATGCAATATAAGGACATCAAAAAGTAGCAATTACCAAACAATGCAGCCTATCCCAAGGGTAAAACTTCAGTTTTATTTGCTTATGGAGACTTCTGGTTCTTCACCTAGAAGAAGCTGATACTTCAAACACAAACGTTGCACAAAAAGTAGTGACTTGTGAACAAGCGCTTCAGATCAGACTTTGACCTGATGCAAACAGCATTTTCTAGAAAGCAGTGTCACTGAGACAGATAGTAAAACGCTCTGTCAAACCTGCCGAGGTGGTCCCGTGGGGAGTGGGGAGGAGTGGTGCGAGCGGCAGGCAGCAGCAGTGCCACCGCTGACCCACGCACGGCGGTTTATGGGAGCCTGTCCTCGCCGCGTGCCTGCTCTGACAACTGCCCGTGTCCTGTCGCTCAGAGGCACCGAGGATAAACACAAAATAATTGCATCTCTAGAGATGAAATATAGCTAGCTGCCCCCCCAAGGAGGCTCTTGTTTTGCTGGTAGAGAAAGGACATGAGGAAAAACTCCAGACTGCACTGCAATAAAATGATTACAGAGATAAAAACCAAATGCAATATCAATAAAGAGAGCAAGTCAAAAGTCAAATGGAGGGGAGATGACATGTATATTTTTTAAGACAAAGTCATCTGACCAGGGCCTATTATTTTAGAATTAAAAAGTAATTTATTTTACTGTTCAACATGAAATTATGTTTTACTGTGTTGCTGTGATCCAGTGAAATAAATCCGTCACTACCTAATGGCCACTTATGCCAAACCAGCAAGGAGCTGAAGCCTTTATAAAAGTCGTAGATTAGAACTCCAATGCAAACTAATAAATGTTATCTCCACTATATTCTACTATAAATAGCCCAAAATATCAGGAAGATGACAAAAGAGGAACTGACTTGCGTTACCCATCTGAACACAGCACTTTGACAACCCGGAGACAACCAGCTCCAGGATCGTTTTCTTTCTTTTTCTTTCGGTAAATTACAAGTCAGAAGTTAAAAGCAAGAAAATGAATGGAAATCATGTAATTTCATTCTAGTGAAGAGAAGGCTTAATGGGTAATCGAAATAATGTGCACTGCTTCAGCAATTTTTTCATTACAACTAAAAAAATAATGTCTTTCTCTGTTTTGAAAATTAGGAATTATACTGGATTGAGAACTACACTGCGAAGAACCTCCAGATTTCTTTTTTAGACGCCTCAAAGACAAATAAGAATTTCTATAAGCAGCCTTTTATGTGGAATGGAGAGCTTTGGTTTTAACACTACCACACTCCATAACGAAGAATATGCAGGGAAAGTAATTAAACCGAGAAGAACTCTTTACAAATTGTTTTGGTAGCACTCTGCTGTCTCATTAGAGCATTGTTCTGCGAGGAGCAAGAAATCAAAGCCATGTAGGAAGTTTCTTCTTGACCTGTTTGCTTCTCAACGCGTGGTACCTGAGAGCGCTTCACATGAGAAGTGCCGCCGCTCTCAGCACTGTGGCTGTCGGGGAAGTTTGTAAGAGCACTGAGGCAGCGGCCAAAAATAGTTCAGAGACATGAGAACAAATGCCTTTTTTAAAACTGCTGCCTTTTAAAATATGCAAGAGATGGAAATGATAATACATAATTAATACATGGGAGAATATATAACAAAAATAGTGCTATGCTATCTGCTGACGCACGCTGCCGGCAGCATTACGGTGCAATAGTAAATATGGAAGAAAGCTCCCAGCCAGGTGGATAAACAGGACGGTTTCTTTCTCGTGGGTTTGACCCAGCAGCGGTTTCGTAGTACAAGCACATTTGTTACCCTCAGACTTTAAGTATACACATCCTTCATTCTTCACTCATAATCTGTCTCGTATAGCAAAAAGATCTTTGTCAATGTTGGAAACGCAAAACATCCCTCAAACCTGGTCTTGTTTATTCTGCACCAACATAAAATACATCCTTTCATACTACATTTTTACACAACATAGCGGCTTACAAAACTGGAGACTCCACCACCCAGAGAAGTTTGTTCCCAACTCACGTTCTGAGCCTATGGCGTATCCACCACTCACTGCCTGCACAGGCAACGGCTGTGGCTTCCCGGAGAGCAGCACCCGGGGGCTTCAAACACTGTCCCTGTCCAAGTCCCCGGCAGCTGCTGAAGCCTTTGCCCAAGAGCTTGTCTCAAGTTCTCCACTGCATTTTTTTTTTCCATCTCTATCATCCATTTGAAAAATATAATGGATTTCAATTGCAGTTAACATGTTGACTGAAGGTCTTGTGACTCGAATTAAGCTTTCCAATTCCAAGAATGTTCCTGAACTATGCAACAAAAAAAACTTTAAAAATGTATTTTATATACAGTTGCAGCCATTTGCAGCCCAGTTATACCACCTTTTGCATGGTATTGTATGAATAAAAATATACTCCTATAATTAGAACAGGAATTAGCTGCAACAGCCAAGCTGTTAAAGTCATGTGTTAAATGCTGACTTCACTGACACCTCAACAGGTTTCTGGTCTTTGCAATTAACATCCTCTAATTAAGGAGATTTTTCCCTATAATAAACCCACTACCAATTAATTACTGTATCCTTCAATGAACAGCCTTAAAAGCCTGTAAGTTGGGGTTTTTTGTTAGTATTGATACAATTTTAACTTTTTTTGTCCTTTGAACTTCTATGTAAACTTCTCCTTAACTCTTTATTCAGTAGAAATGTACCCTTAACTTCTCCCAAGTAAACAAAAGCATGCTGGCTTATGTCTGCAGCAGTATTACTTTGCTTACCTCTAGAAAAGAATTACAAGTATTTTAATACTAAAGAACAAACTTGTACAGTAAAAACTACACAGTGACCATGTCTGCATGCGTGGTAATGCAGTAAATATTTCCCTTAAATATTTCTCTAATCCCACAGACGATTTTTCATCTTGCTGGGTTTATTCAGTGGAAAACCAGCAAGCTCCATCTTAAACAAGCCCACTTTTTCCTCCCTGGGGAGGAGGCCCACCCAGGCGAGCAGTGAAGGGCAGGACCCGTGCCCCTCGGTGTGCACGCACACCCCACGCGGTTACCAGCGGTTTGCCTGGAAAACTCATTTACTCCCTGCGCTCCCACCTCCTCTCATCCAGCTGTTCCGCCAACTTCCAATTCACAAAAGCAAAGCCTCTTTAGAACCAAAATAAATACTAATCTTAAATTCAATGTACCCTGACAGCAAATAAGTTTGCTGTGCTTACTTCAGCATGAATAAAAAGCCCGCAAGGAGACTCCTACATAAGAGTATATTTACAAGTTCCATTACCCACTGGAGAGATTGATGTAATAAACCTATAATAAAAAGCCTCGTGTTATGGATTTCTCTAATGTTTCTTATCAAACAGCCTGTATTATCTTGGCTTGTGTATTCAATTTAAAATAGGTTTTCAATAAGTGCCTCAGAGCTAGAGGTCATTTTCACTTAGTTTTCCGACACGCAGGGATGTCTACTGTCTTTTCCCTGCCCTTAGAAACTAAAAGCTGTTTGTAGCTTGGTCAAGTACAGTTCACAAAGTAGGGAGACGGATAGATTAGGGAGAACAAGAGAGGGAATGTGTTATCTACTCATAGCTTACAACTATAGCCAAAGCTACCGGGTGCACTGGCCCCATTACACTATTTATTGTTATTACGAAGTAGAGAGGTGTAGTCGTTCCTCATGAGATAAAACCAGCACACGGAAATTGTTTTGCCACCAATTGTCAGCTTATTTGTAT
Organism: Burhinus bistriatus; assembly: GCA_013397275.1. NCBI lineage: Eukaryota > Metazoa > Chordata > Aves > Charadriiformes > Burhinidae > Burhinus > Burhinus bistriatus. The sequence continues at coordinate 113,946 of VYXH01009403.1, read as the reverse complement.
TTCATACTGTCTGGCTGCAACACAACCGAGGTGTTTCCCGTGACCTGCAGGCAGACTACCACGGATCTGCAGTGGTTACTTCACCTTTCAGGCAGAAATAATACAAAGTGGCACAACAAATGCAGCGTTTGGAGATGCAAGCAACCACTGAGCACTTGTGCCTACTTAATTTTTTTCTCTGGCACTGGATTTAGCTAATAACCAATGGTTGCTATTTCGGATCCAATGCAATTTACCTTAGGACATATTTCAAATCACTGCAACATAATTACGGTAATATTTTCCTTATTTATTAAACCATTTAAATACGTTGCTATTTTCAGTTCTTAACCCCATATTCTGCAGCGTCCCCTGCTCACTTCGAAGCAGCTTCATGGACCTATGTACACCAATTCTTACTTCATCTCCCTTCCACTGACAAAATTTCTGCTAAAGCCTCTTGAATTAAACATTCAGTCCCAGTACAACCCATCCAATGTAACCATGGGGTGTTTTTTCTCCAATTTTAATGGACACTGTACACACGGCCCATTTGCCTACTGACATCAGAGAGAATGAAGCCATATGGATTTTTAGGCTTTGCGTGTCAACTATTTGTAATGAATTTTTTTTGTTGTAACCAAGTGTTCCTTTCATTAACCATCCAACAGAAGTCCATAAATTCAAGCCCTATTTCTTACACAAAAGGAATAAAACTGTGGGTTTTTGGTAACGTGATGTATATTCAATGGCAATGATTTCCTGCAGACAGTTAACGTTTTGCAGAACAAGCTGCTTAAAATGTTGGAATCAAATAAAACCAGAAAGATACATTTAGGCAAGCATGCAATAAAGCGGTCGAGTATTAAACTGAAATCAAGACCCTTAATTTTATGAGAACAGCAGATACCTCTGCCATCAATCTCATTGTGACAAGGGCGAAGGGCACTCAGGTGAGCAGCAAGCTCGCCATTAGAAAAGGTTAAAAAAAGGTAGCTTATTGTACATCAATTGATGCACTAGACAGATGGACAGACAACTTCCCAAGGGATAGAAGATTCTTTCCAGTCACTACAGGAACACATACAAAAATCTCATAAAAACCCAAAGGACACTTTGAAATTTAAAAAACAAACAAACAAACAGAAAAAGCACACTTGTGTATATATGTAATGTCCAGGCAAAGTTTTCTTATCCCATATGGAAGACAAAGCCTGTGCACTCCCCTGCAGTATGACAACTTTACCCTACTGAAGCTCTTACGATTCTCACTGCGGTAGTTTAACAGCAGCAGCGTGACTGCGCCCTTGCTGGGCAATCATTGCATCCTAAGCATTTGGTGAAGACATCACGCCATGCCTGATCTCTGCACTGAAATCCCCTCTGAATTAAAAGATCTGAGGTCAAATCTCACTGTGAAGCTAAAGCGTGTGTTATACGCCACATTTACTGCATGCTTCAAGTGACATTAAATGAAGACACCGTTAAATGTTTAATGGTGCCTTTCTCACCATGGCAGACCAACCGTTCACCTTCTTTTTTACCCACCAGACCATAACAACACAGTTCCGACTGACGTTCCTGCTCCGAGTCAACAGGTTCTCACCTGCCGGAGAGGTCCCAGGCTCCTTTACATACCTGCAATTTCACTATACTGAAATAGCAATTTAATTTCAGGTTACAATGTTATCTGTTCTATCCTTTTATAATGACTCATCAATCCCTTTGTTTCTTCCTCCATGGCTAATCGATCTCTGCTCCCAAACTCAAGATAAGCTGTAAGAATAACTGGGAAGCAGGTCTATGACCTGTACGTCTCTCAGATGCTGGGAACAAACTGGCTTCAGCACACTTAAATAAATATTTGGCTTGCTGACTTTTCAGCCCTGATATCACCTCCTAAGCACTCGCACAGCCCAAGAGCTCTCCACTCAGCTTCAGCAGCTCTGAAACTGGAACCTGAAGTTTGAAAACACGAAGGAGTAGCAGAGCCATTGATGGAATGCCCTTCAGCCACATGCCTGGCAGGGATGACCGAGGCTCTTCATGTAGATTTTATAAGCAGGGATCGTGCCAAACTATTTCCTGATTCAAAGCAAAAATGGAACTTTTCTTGGACTATGTCTGCAAAGAACCCCCTCTGTCTAGCTAATAGAGTTGTAGAGGTCTACGGGAAGCTGCTAAATTATATGCTTCGGTATCTAACAAAGTGGCATTGACTTCACCCATGCTAAACACCTCCCTGTCATGTTGAAATGTGTGGAATTTAGGGTGTCTTAACACTGCGTAAATCAGGTCCCTCTCCTGGACTTTTTGCTTGCCTTCTGCATTTCTGAGTACAGATGTGAGAAGTCAAGACAGTCAGAATGATAAACAAATGTCTAGAAAAAGTGCTCCTACTTCAAGTGAGAACTCCACAACTTTGACAATTAAAGTCAGTGGGGAACAGTCAATCCTCCTAATGCTCACACAGTCCACCAATAACCTGCAATGAAAACTCTACACAGCCTTTGGACAGCTACAGACCCTAAGCAAGACGCTTAAAAAGCCTAAATTCACACCACATTTGGTCAGCTTAAATAGACCCTTACTATTTTTATAGCACAGGTTAGTTTTCTTTTGATTGCCTTTTTCCATGTTATTTAATAGCCTCTAAAAGGAAGAGGATGCTCAGGACCAAGTTTTAATGCAACATCTTGAACAGATTACAGTAAAAGAAAATTTGAATCCTTGATAATTTAAGTGTTATTTTTTACTACTAATGTGAATCCAACCCTAACAAATTAAAACAGGAAGAATTAATTGGATATGCAAATAAGATTATTCAGTATATAAATCTAATTACATACCAATTTGTTTTAACAGCATAAAAAAAAGAGAGTACTTTGTAAACTGATTGTTTTAAAACCACCCGTAGCACAACAAGGTGGAAAGGCTGTATCTTAAAGATACTCATTGTCAGCATTAGTAAAACAGGTATTTCGAAGATCTCGTCAAGAGTACCTTTTTAATGGGGATTCTAGTTTAGTCCTCTGATTTACGATATTCTATTATTAGTTTTCAAACACATACCAAAACACTGCCTCTGTTCTATGCCCCCAGCAACAGACAAAACAGGCTGATCTTGGAAACATCAGGTGATTTGAGTCACAAACCCTGACTTTTCCGTGCTGGTGCAGACTTATATTCACACCTGACTGCCGAAATCTAGCAGCGCTGACTCTGCAGGCTGGGGTGGCATCAGAGGCAAAGCAGACCTTGCCAGCAGTGGTCACTCAGCAGCTGCTGCCTGCATCATGCTTGTAACTGATCCCTTTCAGGTTTCTCTATCACCTTTAGAAAACAAAAAGGGACAAAGGAATAATTAGCAGAACACCACACTGCAGCGAGGAAGATTTCTCCAGGGAAAAAAAAGCCTTTTGTGTCCAAGAAGCAAATTACATAGATAGTCAATTTACTTCTTTGAATAACTACTTGTCAGTAAGAGTAAAATTTATAAATGAGATCACTGGAATTGATTAAGATACAGAATAGCTGACAGTAATTAGTGCCCAGTGTGCCACCTCTGATAAAGGATCCCGATCACCCGTTTTCATTGACTGTACATTGAATTTTGTCATCTAACTCTGGTTCCTTGCTTCAGAAATTGGGCATCTAAAATAATCTGGAGTAAACAGTACTAAAAATATGCTCCAAAGTATGAGAAAGGGAATATAATGCTTACACTGGTACAGCAAGCGTTAAGGTCACCGTATCAAAAGCAAGGTGTTATTATTACAGAAAATTAAATTTGACCCATATGAAATCCAAATTGGATGTATACTACAAAATATTGAGCGACTTTAAAAAAAATTAACCTATGGCCATGAACGGTCAAGGGAGCAGGAGTTTTCACATGAAAAACTCCTTGGAAATGAATATAAACTCACAAATACACTATTTTAAAACAACAGAACTAGCTGTGACCTGGGGAAAATACAGGAGGCACTGCCTGGTTCACTACTGCTATTGACAAGGAAAGGTGCTGCTTCTGAGACTGAAAATTCAAACAAAACTGTAACTAAGCACCCCTGGGTCACCTCCTGGAACGAAATTGCTGCTGGTGATGCCCTGCAGAGCTGTATCCCAAAGAGCGCTGGAGCTCAGGAGCCAACTAGAAGAGCAAGCGTGCACAGCAGAGCATCTTCTAACTTCCACTCTGTTTTCTGGGGAATCCTTACTTAACTCGGATGACGTTCCCCGGTACATGGTTATTGGTAGGGAAGGCAGTTAGCATCAGCTTGTACCTGCAGGTTTAGGAAAGCAGCAGCTGTATCCAAATACACTGCAACCACTTTACAGGCATCGCCTGCTCCGTCTCCATAGGTGGTGTGTCAGGGCTCAGTGTTGGAAATGGAATCATCACTGTATGCACGTGCTGCAGCCTTACTTCAGGTGAAAACTAATGTGATCTTTAATACAGCTGATCCTCCAGTGAAGGATGTACACCACCGAGGATTACGTTTTTAATGCTCTATCAGAGCTTCTTTAGGGAAATCAGGCAGCTTTCTAATTAACCAGCCTCCACACACCCACCCCTAGAACGCCTGCTTTGAATGCACGTGCTGAACCATAAACACCTAATTCTGAATCATATTATCAAGCAGGTTGTGGTTATGCTTATCCTCATACGTATTCTTCTTGTTTTGCAATCCAAAAAAAATTATGGTGTACTGACATCTACTTTTTTATTGCTTGCATTACTGAAAGAAAAGACTCAAAAATCTTGTAGTTTTTCTTTCATCCCTCTGCATTTTAAAGGGTTTTATGGTACTTAAAAAAATTACTTTTTAAAAAACTCTGACTTTTAAAGAAATTTGCAAGGCCTTGTCTCTTTCTGCAATTCTTTCCTGCAGGGGAAATCTGATCTCATTTTTAATGGAAATGCTGAGATTTACAAATTAGCACAGTCTGTCAAGCAGTCTGACATCTCACACCCTTTGGCACAATTCCTCGGGCAATTTGGTCATCTGCCCCTGTTACTGTCTTCTCTTTGGGTTTTGTTCTTCGCCTGTCTGCTTTTTTGGGAAGTGCAATGAATGGAGAATTAATGACTCTCTGCTATAAGTCTAAACAAGCAAACATTTGTACGTAAACATTTTCAGGACCATGAGACAGTTGCCAAATAAGCACAAATAAACTCTTCTCACAAGGAACCTACGATCCCAGCAAATTAAACTGTGCTCCCACCCACAAGAACACTCTCCCGGTGCTTGGTCACAACTGCTTTGCTTTCGGAGGATTGCCCTTGAACTGCTGTAGATGAGTATTAAAAATAAATGCAGGAATTTGGTGAACACAGAGGGGTTTTTTTGTCACTTAAAGTCTCTATATGGAGTTTATTTGCAGCATTTATTGTATATTTTAGATTGTACTAATAATGAAGGATAGCTCAAGTTAAGCATTATACAGCTACAGAGGCGCCGGTAATACATTCCTATGGTTTAGCTAATACATTTTTCATTTAAGTACAGACTGGATGCTAATACATTTGTATACTGAAACTAATACATTTTTTATTACTTTAAATGCTATGTGGGCAGCTGCATAGTAACTAATGAATTTACATGAGATCTTCTAATGTCTTCAGAAACAACTGAAATAGTTTTTAAACTCCTACATTCTCCTGTTCACAATAAACAATGATTGCAAGGGACAAGACATAACTCCTGAAGAGTATGTCAGCAGGGCTTCCTCTGTGTCCTCGAGTATGACTGAACAAAGTGGTGGAAAACGTTTTGTTGTTTTCTATGAATCTTTCCACTTTTCCACTGCCTGCACCGGTTCTGCTGGGGCAGCCAAGGCAGCTCTGAGGTGTGCGGATTAGCTGCTCAGTGCACTGGAAGGGCTTTTTCTAGCTGTGAATTTGCCTGCTGTCTGCACTCAGAGCCTCCCCACAGGCACCTGAGCATCTCAAGGTCCTCCTGCTGTCCATGCACCTGCAGGACACGCCAAGAACCAGGAACGGCCCAACCTGTGCTACCGGTAACAACGTCACATGCACACACATCGCTGCAGCCACAGCAAACAGTGTCCAAGAAGCCCCGTCTCCCCCTTCATGCCGCACCAGTTGGTCACACAGGCAGGAGGAACCGGAGCCTGAAATAGGGAGCAGCCTCCCAACCACTGCACTCCGATACCCAGAGCCCCTCTGCTCTCTGCGGCACTTCCAGATGCAGCAATTTAATTCCCTTCACACAAAATAGCTGCTGAAGAACGCAAAGAGAATTAAACCAGACAAAACCACAATAAATATTAATGCAAAACTTCAGCCTTTTGGACTCAGCTTTCCTACAGGAAAATATTTTTGCCAGAATCTCCGTCTTGCTAATTATTAAGCACATGAAGGTCTTGACTCTTGTAACTTCACGGATTTGGACTGGCACATTTTATCAGGTGACACATTAAAAATGCTCTTTTTTTTTTTTTTTAAAGCTGTGTTATGACATCTCTCAAATTACATAAAATCGTTGCTAACTGCTGTAACGTTAACTGCTATATTTTCATGTGTCTTCACCTAAATACTTCTAGAAGAAAACAGTAAAATGCCAGAGAATGTGTACACTTAAAAATAAGAAGGGGTGGTTAAGTTTTACCAGTAATTGGATGTCACATTAAGGAAAGTTAAATTAAAAAAGTGTTAAAAGCCTCTGCCATCGTTTTAAACACAAGACCTTGCAAGAACTGTGAACGCTACTGCTGACTCCAACGTGAAAGACCTAACAGGCTAACAACCTTTCACAAATCAATCCTGCGAAACACCGACAGGTACATTTAGCTTGTATCGCTGAGAAAAACCAGTGCTACAAGCACATTTTCTATACAGCAAGCATGTTGCAAAAACAGCACAACCACACCTGCACAGAAACACCGACAGGTATCGAAACAAACAGAAATTGTGACTTCAAATAAAATTGTAAAAGTTTGGTTCAACACCACTCAAGAAAAATAATGAGAAACCCAGCAACCGGACTTTTACGGCCTGCAGCGGTGCCGCTAGAACATCCTTATTCCAGGAATAACTACCAGTACCCGAAGGCTAAAATGAAGATTTCTCTTCCCCAAATCCCAGGTCAGATTCCAGTCTCCTGTGCTTTTATTCAGCTTGGTTTGGCAGTTCCTGACTTTTTCAAATGGTCCAAGCAGTGCTGCAACATCAGCACTTTACCCCACAGACATGCCCTAGTCCACTGGCACACACTACAGCTGTTTGCAGCTGCAGGCTCACGTGAAGTTGGTCCTAAACCCTTGCAGCCCTGCCCACAGATTCTCCACTCCTGCCTCTGGGCTGCACCGATTTCTGAATCTGCTTGGGATGGTCTCAACACTAAATGTAACAGCGTGCTGAAGACGAGGTTGTCCTGCATTCTCTCTCTCTGGGTTTGATCTGATTCCCCAGGACATTCTTAGAGGAAAAAAGTGTATTTTGTTTGTTTTTAAAGCAGGATCTCATTGATTTTCAATGTCATTTCTACTCCAGAATAGAATTCACTATTTTTGAGTGAGAAGAAATACAACATCATGACCCAGCAATTCAGCACTGAGACTACCCAATACAGGCAATTCCCTGAGTCAACTCTTGCCGACAAAGTATTTTGATTGTACAAATAAGCCTAAAGCCTTCATCAGTATAACGTCCAAGTGCACCCTGAAGTGTTTTAATTAATGTAATACCTGTCATATGTTGCTATTTCATGATGAGAGAATTGTATGCTTTGTCTCACACACATTTTCTGTCCTTTATATTCATTTGCATGCACGTACATTTGAAAAAGGAGACATTAGCTATGTGCTTTAAACATGGTCTGGATTATGAAGTAGCAGCTGAAAGCGAGCGTTAGTGCTTTTCAGACATGGATATAATTTTAAATAGTTCTGCACATTCTTACCTAGTTTGTACTACACAGGTATAGCACTATTAGCTGTACCTTTTAACTCCACTTTCCTTTTAAGTAACTTTGGTCGGGTTTGCAGCGTTCCTGTTTGCACACTCGGTGCCTTTCGCTCCCTGTCCCCAGGCCCCATGATGTAACCCAGGCTCACTCTTACTGCTTCTCTCTTGTTGCCATTTCACAAGGGTAAAGCTCCAGGAATTCATCATTCATACGCCACTCCTGCAGCCACAGTTGCAGAAGAGAACATGTTTGTAAACAAACATCCATCACGGTTGTTTGCACACATCTATATTTTCTTGCCCTTTGGCCTTTTTTCACTCACTGCTGTTTTGATAAATATAACTGTGTTTGAGAAACCATCACCTAGTGCTGCACCGCAATTAGCACCAAAAGGGGTGGTAACTAATTACGAGATTATTTAGTGATTCATAAGTGTAGAAAAGGTTTATCTAGTGGTGAAATACAGAAATCATGAGAAAGAACAGTAAGACAGAGGAAACTAGAAGCAGGATGGCAGAACATGGAAATCCCGTGTCATTAAACCACAATGAGCCAGCTCCTCAGCTGATTTAAACTGGCATTCTTTGACAGAAGTCAATGTAATGACTTGCACTGTTGGAGGACCGGGGTTATTTGTCAGGTCTGACAAACCTTTTCTTTCTCAAGCAGTTCAGGGGATGCAGGACCCTGCAGGGAGCGATGGGGAGGGCTCTGCCGGGCCGCAGGGAGCGATGCTGGACCATCCACGAGGCTGCTTTCCAGATGACGCGTCTTTCCACAGCAAATCTGCACGAACTCAAGCTGTTGAGCTTAACCCACTCGCATCAGCGCTGATCCCAAGTGCTTGCTGATACACAACTGCACAAAGATACCATGTCGACCAAGCATCGGTGAAACATGTGTTGCACACATTGGTGCTGATCCTACAGAGCAAACTCAACAGTTACCTGGATGGCTGGAGCTCTGACAAATTATAAACTCACATTACAAAGCCACTTCCTAGTTCTGGGAGCTTGTGAGGCAGGCACATTAAATGAGCAATAAAATGCAACTTAATGGGGTCGACGTTAAATTAGTTTCAATTATCAAACCCCATTTTAACAAAATGAATGCCTGGCTTACATCCAGGATTCACATAATTTACATGAGAAAGCACTAGATTCTCTTTCCTCCCGCCAACTGATGGCATGTCACTCCTTTGCCTTTCATTAGGGAATAACTTCCATATTCTAGCCTAAGTACATGAACGTAACAACAAAAGCCAGAAAAAAGAAAACATGCAAGTTCAAGCAGAAATGGAGTAGAAATCAAGAAGTGTAAGTGGCTGCTAAACTTGATGAAGCAAAGTCAGTATTAATAAATATTAGAAAATTCTATACAGGCTTTTTTCCAATTAGTTGTTTAAAGACCGTTATCACAAGGATATTACAACAAGTAAGAAAAGAGACAGAGAACCTCTGCTTTTCACTAAGAAGGTGGACACAGACTTTAACGTGCACCAAGCTATTTAGAAGTTGAAAATAAAAAAAGGAAATGCCTTGCATCTGCACGTTACATACGCTGGAAATCAGCCATCATATTTTGAAATAAGTAGCTAACACTAGTGAGCAGAGATTAATAAAGACCCAGCGGCTGTCCTCCCTCCCTGGAAACAGAGAGGGGATGCTGGTGCATCCCAGGGAGCCCACTGCACCGAGCACCACTCCTCACTATCACATATGAAAAAACTGAGTATCTCCACAGTGCTTCCCGTTTATAGAATGAGAGACAGCCATTACTGATAACTCTTCTTGGCCACTTGACTTGAGAGTTGCAGCTGGGCTTCCTGACTCAGAAGAGGCATCAGCTTTCTATTGCTGCAGAGAGCATTTTTATTCCAGTTGAGGAATACATTTTTCAATAACAGTTTGATTACATGCTGCACTGCCTTTTAGACTTGTTTTCTCTTCTTAAGTACCTTCAGCTTTCCTAACTCAGAGGAATTGGAGAGAGCCAACACGTGCAAACATACACACAATGGCAAAAGCACCTTCCAGCTCACTCTCATCCAGGTGCCCTGGCTACAGCTGGACCCCCCGGGCTGTCCTTCAGGATCCTATCAACCCCTCACCACCCCATACTCTCCCTGTTTTGACGTCCATGCGAGATTTTTTGGGGGTCTCTTTCAATTATTCTTTCAGAGGTGTCATGTTAGCTATCATTTCTATGTTGGCAGATGTACCACTCCTCAGCCTGCGCTCTGGTCTCACATCTATACCGCTTTCAAAGATGGAAGAAAAGCGCAAGAATGAAGCTTGTCTCTCCTTAGGCCTTTCTTCCTACTTCTTTTACTTTAATTGGCAGTCATGTTTGCAATTTCCGAGTTGCCTGTATTCACTTTCTCTGGTTATGGTCACAGTGTACTTGTGCAGCAACCATAAAGAAGGCTGGAGACCACTGCCACGCTACGGGCACTGGATCTCCGTTACACATTCAAGGGGATCATAAAATCACAACATCCTGGACTTCACCAGTAAAGCTCAGAAATACGATTCCATTATTTGTTTCATATGTAAGACCCCTCTTAAGGGACATTATAAAAGGCAATCTGAGGTAGATTACTTGACACCAAGAATTTGGAAGCAATTTTTCAATAGCTGAGGAAGTACATATTTCTCATCTTCATTCCACCTGTGCATCCAGCCACCTCCAGCCCTTTTTTATCTTGCTCTGTCTTCTGCATTACTCCCTGCTTTCACATCCCAGAAAGCCAACCATCAACCTGCCTTCTTTCAAGTTCCTCTTCAGATGTTTCCTAGTAAAGCCCACACAGCACGAACCTAGAGAAAATGCCATTTCATGTGGACCATATGAAAAATGCAAGGAGAGTGAATGCTCTGGGAATAAAGCTTGATCTGGCTCTCAGCAAGCGTTTCATGTTGTCTGTTTACACAGCAAACTTGCAGAAGCAGGAATAATTTATTCTTCCAAGTCTCACTGAACACCCATTATATTATCTGCTTTTCACAAGTAAAACAACAATAATCTTCTGAACTTTGTCAGGGTTCTATTTTGCAGCCATGAAGGCTCAGAAGGTATTTCAGACACAAAGAAGCAACCATCTAAAGTCATGCTGCACTCAACATGCGCTGGACAGAGTTCAAACAAAGCTTTCTCAAGACATACCACTTTTTTTCTTTTTAGGTATGCAACATGACATAGGATGTTTTATAAATGACAATTTCCCTTAAAACAGATGCAATCTTCATGTGTTTAAACTCAGAACAGTGGAATTAAGACACATCAATATATTAAGATAGATATATTTTTCATACTTTCACTGGCACCTGGAAAGTTTAATTAAGTTGAAAGTCACCAACTTCAGCTGAAGATGCTGACTGCTGGCTGTTTAATTAGTTGCCTGTCTCATTGATTAGCAACTTCTGCAGTACTCGATTATAAATGGTTGTAATGTTTGCCTTGCTTCACAGCCTAATTAATGATACAGACTACCTAACAATCGTGTCTTAGTTTGATTTATGAAGCTAAATATGTATATTTTATTGCAAAATAAAAAATTCAAATACATAAGGAAAAACAAATTGAAGCACTGAAGTGATCATGTGCAAGTTCTGCTTTTTCATCGTAATACACAGGAAAACTTCTCTAAAACTTGCGATGAGTCAGTGCAGTCTGTCATGAGTATATCCTTAATTTCAGAGCACAGACTGTCACAGCATTTGACAAATGCTTCAATAAACCAGCATTAAACAATGTTCAGATGAATGAGCTGCATTATAGCATTCTGTGCTCTATTAATTAAAAGCGGTATTTATTGCGAGCAGCCCACTTACTTGCCATAGACTCAACACAAACTTGCAAGAATACATAAGCATCTGTTCTATTTAACGTCCCAAATCCTTTAAGACCTGGAGCACTTGCAACAACCAGTGCCTAGCTGCAGAAGGCAACATGCGTTTCTACAAGAGACTCTACAAAATCATGCAGACGTAGTGAGGAGCCTCACTTTCTGCTATGGATAACATCAGCCAGCAATGCTCTGCCAGTCTATTTCCACATTTAGCTGTCAGTAAAGGGTAATTCTGTTATTCCCCACATTTATAGTACTATAATTATCAAAGTTGAATTGACCCTTTCCCCTTTCATTCCATTTGGATGATCACCCTTGATTGCTGCTTAGCTGAAAGACCTTTATCCAAATAATAATGATCGCTGCCAACATCATTTTCAGTCAGTTAATGCTCCGCTGCACAAGGTAAGGGCAAAAGGCAAAACCAAGGGATCTAACCCCACAAGTCTGCGTGGAAGCTAACGGTTCCCCCAGTGGCTCCTGTTACTATTCTAAATGATGAAAATACCCATGAAAGTGTGGAGAAAAGGGAAAGAAATTTTGCACCTATGCAGGGCAGTGTCAGGGGATGAAATGTTTACACAGAGGCAGGTTTCTGACTAGTTATGCTAGACTTCCCCCAGCAATTCAAGAAAAACAGCAGTAAACACTAGCTCCAAATCAAAATCTCAAAAAGTGGGAGAGCAGCGTGTCTTGCATGCAATGAATATGTACATCGTTATTTCTAGATACACACTGTAGCCCAGAACTGCAGTTCTCAGAGCCTACAAAGATGCAGTTGTCTACATTAAATCCCAGAGAACAGAGCCAGCAACAAGCCCCAGTGCCCGACCCGTGAGGTTTTGCATTGCACCTTATCTCTTACCTTCTTATTCTCCTCAACGACCACACAAGCACTACAAAATGAAGCCCCTTTCCAACAATATTTAGATTTTCCAAGAATCATACAGTATTTTACCTATAAAGCAACAGACTAATCACCTCAAATTTTGCCATAAAACTTCATTTTTATTGGCAATAAAGAAGTATTTTGGGTCCATATTCTCCTAATTTGATAGATGCTTGGAAAAGGAGGTATTTTTGTAACTCCCTAAATGAGATTTAATTTCAATACCTACATACTAATTCAAATGCAAAGAAGCTAAATTGAAAAGAGGCATCACATAAAACGCACAGGGGATCAATACACTGCCAGATAGTTGGAACATCTGCTTATAAAAATGTCTGTATAGTCTCCGTTTTATTTAAAGTGCATCATCTTACCTCAATAACTTTTGAGAAAGATGTAATTAAACTTGCCCAGATGGACTTGTGAGTTAAACAGAGAAAAACATAATATACCCAATCATCTGCATGTAAAAGAGAAATGAGAAAATTGCATTGATATGGTCTCTAACTTTATAATTTGGGAAATTATGGCCTAAATCAGAGTCAGGTCACATCTAGCTAGGGCTTCACTGCTGACAGATGAGGAATGTAAAATGCGTACAGACCTCTTGTGAGGCTGAGTCAAATCCTCTGCAATCACAGAAAAACTTGCTATATAATTCCTAAATAAGCATAAATTACACATAATCACATACATTTTCTTAGCTCCCCTTTACAGCTATGTACAGCTGAGTGATATTGCAGAATCCCACTTTGGCAGCTAAAGTCTGCTGGTTTCGGTTTAAATGAATTGTTGCCCACTTCAGAGCTAATTGTTCTTATCCCAGTGCCCTTTTAGCTCGAACAATTCTTTCCCTCTGAAGTTTCTTCCCCTCTCACTCATTTATTTTCCCTGGTTTAAACCATTCTCTGCTCATCTCCAGCTTCAGTTGCTTCGCACTAGAATTACAAGTCCTCTGGATTCAAACCTTTGTATGTATAACACACAGCACCACATTAGTGTTAGTTATTATTATCACCCATCATCACCGCCACCACAACAGCACCTTTAATTTTGTTTACACATTTGTATGTATTAAGGAAGCTTCTGTCCATCCCTAGAGACAGCCTAGGCTTGCTCAGGAAAGCCAGCAGACTGGCATTACAGAAGGAGAAGAAATAGCCAAATAAAGTTTGTAGCAGGGTTTTTATTGCAGCAGCAAACTTTGACAGGCTTGGAGGAGAAGACAAGGGCAGATGCACTTGGCACTGCTCATGACCCCACTTCTTTGACTTTTTGTCCCAAATAGAAATGAGAATGTTGGTTGTACAGAGTTTGTAGAACTTTTCCCTGACATTAGAGGAATGCTTTCTGACTTGAGTTCAAGACACTTGGACTCTGATCAGCAACAAAGGGAAAGGGAAAGGGAAAGGGAAAGGGAAAGGGAAAGGGAAAGGGAAAGGGAGTTGACACTAGAGTTAAATGAATTAATAGTCTTAGGGAGCTTAACGTCACACTGGAGTCCAGGCACTGCCAGGAAATGGATAAAATCTAATTCCATGACTTTTAAGAAATTAACAGAATTTGCCACACCAAGGGCTGTCCCCCTGCAGAAGTGACCTGTATCTTCACCCAAGGGACCCATCTCCACCCCACCATTTACTGTGCTCTCCTGCTGGCAGCAGCCTGCCCCAGCCGTGACTAAGAGCAGCCTTTTATTCCAGAAAATGCCTTTTATTCCAGAACATGCCTGTCCAAAACCCTCCGCTGGAGTAACTATTCAGCACCACCTTATACAGACAATTTTAAAACATATTGTTAGGCAGCTTTTTGAAACTTTTCTGACGGAAGACCAGTGCACTCATGGCAATAACCTCCAGCAGTGTGTTTGCTCAGACAGTGAGGTTATATGATGTTAAGTACTGGTTTTCAGTGGAAAAATCTATACTCACAGCTAGCACGCCGTGTTGTTGGTGTGACATCATGGCTCTCCTGCGACCTCATCACCCACTGCTATGGTAACAGGCAGATTCTTTAGGAATCCTCACTAGAACTGTGACATCACAAAGCTGCTGTTACAATCCAAACTCTGTTTTAACCTGGATCCTGTGCAGAGCGTGGGTCATTTCACAGAACTCGTCCCTCAGGCCCTCCGCAGATCAGGCCGGTTTAACTTAACACCTGAAGCGCTCTGCAGATCGGGTCATTTTAACACACTAACGTCACCTCGAAGCTCAAAGGACACGTACAAAACTCACTCAGCCCTCGGCAGAGCACCAGCAGCTGACAGGTACCTCCCTCACGCCACAGCCGCCCGGCGGCCCTTTAAAAGAGAAGCGGGTGTGTGACCAGCTCGCCCACGGCTAATGGCCGCCTGCCCACAAGATGGCGCCCCCAGGGTGAGGAGCGGGGGGCCCAGGGTACAGCTCTTTCTACAGCATTTGAAAATCAGTAGCTTGAAGTGAACAAAACTCCCCCCGAATAATTCATAAAAAAAACCAAACCCAAAGTGTTAAGGTCAAGCCAGATCTCAACTGGAAAGCCTTCTCCAGTGAGCTTCACTGACAGCTTGCCAAGGGCTGGGTCGCGTTTGAGAAGTGATTATATTAATAGGAGTCATTCAGTGCTTTATCTGTTCCAAGTGCTATGCAAACATTAATTAGCCAGTCGGGTAGAGAAATGCAAAGTGCTGCAGAACTGACCAAAATATAAATTAATTAATTACGGAACTGCAACAGATTAATCATTTTCCAGCTACCCACTAACATCAAAGCACCAGACATGGGAACTACACAGCACCAGAAAAAACGCTGAACAAATTGAATTGCTGCATCGTTTATAGAAAGACTATCATTTAATATGTACAACAGTACTTCTTGGTTTAATTATTTATATTCAGACATGAAATTAGCAGAATTTCTTTTGTACGTAACCTACATCTGCTTGGATAGAAGCATGAATTCAAATAGGCCTGTGAATATTCATCTTTGTGTGAATTTTGAGTTTTAATTTTTAACAGAGCTGGATGCCTGATTTCATTGGAATGTATTGATACAAAANCCCCCCCCCGGAATTACATAGCCATGCTCTAAATACTCTGGTCTGAACCACTGCTGAGGTATTGGTTATGCTGCATCAGCATGTGATGGAAGGAGAAACAATGCCTGGACAGGCATTTATAAGAATATTTTCCTGTTAAAAAAACAGTTTTGAAAAAAAACAAAAAAAACCAGCCCACATTGAAAATAAGCTTTACAGAAATAGTTCTCTTTTTTCCCTGACTTCTGCACCCGTGTGCATATTTCTACATTTCAGCAGATAAAAGGTGAAGCAATGCTTTTGTTCCACCTTAATAAAAAATATGATAGAATTTGATATTGAAAAATGTGATGCTGTCCCTGGATTTGCAGAATTAAGCGTGGGTGTTGGTGGGGTATCATGACACCAGTAACCAGCTTCCCTGTACGGACAGCCAGGAAAAAAAAGCCCATTGATAAATACCACTCTAACGCCTGTTCTGATGGCTGAAACCAATGTACAAGTTGTACATGTGGTCTTCTTCATATTAATTCATCTTACCTTTTCAGATGTGAGAGGCAAGATGGCTAATATCTAATTCTGGATACCTGGACAATTGTGAAACTCTAGCTTTTCACGTAACAGAGTGTAGATGTGTACAGAAATTGCGAGGTGACCTATACAAACCACTCCGGGGAGCAATGAAGGTATTTCTAAGTTTCAGGACCACCTTTCATGTTCCGCTAAAAAACTGCCAGCAATCTTTGTGCAGCCCATTTAATCTGTTGCAAAACAAAGGCTTACACAGCTGGGAGGCTTCATGAAGAAGCCAAGATAGCAGAGAGAAAGAACAGCATTTCCTTATTCATTCACAACAGTGTAAAACAAATACTAGATTCAGTATTTTGGCTTGTGCTTTCTGGAGCTACTTCAGTCACCCCTCCAGGAGCGTTGAACAGATACAGCTGCAATAGCACTTTCCCTTTGACAAAACAAACTTGTTGTAAGAGAAGCATTATTATAGAGCTGCAAGACAAATTCGTTTATTGAAGATATTGTGTTTATGTGGTGCTTGCTAAGAAAAAAGGAAGGCCAGTCTTGCTGGCTTGTGTGTTTGTTGTGAGCTGTTTGTTGTGTTCTTTTAAACAGCAAGAACAAGCAGAAGGCCTGAAACCAAAGCCTCCAAGAAAAAGCCGGCAATGGAGACTGGGGGCAGGAGAGCAAGCCAGGCTCCAACCACACAGACGACACAGCAGAACATAAACACTTCTGAAAAGCTGCTAGGTTCCTTTTGTGTTTTCCGTCAAAACATGAGTGGATCTTCACGGGTTAAATTACATTATAAAATATGCATATGCACACTCACACAGCTAATGTGTCTCTGCGACTGCAGCTCATTAACATGCAAATATGACTTCAACAGTGAAACTCACTGCTACAGGAAGTTAATGAGGCAAAGAATTGCATAAGAGTCACAAAAATACAGAAAATTTCCTTTCATACTTGTCTAGCACTTTACAGGCATACAAACTACATCCCAACTTCATTAACACAAGTCGTTTTGGCTCATCCTGTGCAACGTCCTTTGTTTCCCCGTGGCTGTTCCCAGGCTGTACACAAACGTGTTTCAGGGTATATGATAGCTATGTGGGGCTGCCCAAGAGAGAGCATTTGTTAACAAAGTCACAACTTGAAGAGCTGTGTGTTATTTTTCATAGGCTATTCTGCCTCTCATCTTACTCTCCAAAACTTAAATTTATCACCACCACAACTGCTATTTAAGGAATCTGACAGCCCTAACAAATCAGAGTTATTTGGCACCAAAGGAATAATTTGCAGTTACTGCTTCCGAGAGCTGACACCTGAAGAAAAGTCTCCTGAAAATATAATCAGAAACCCTGAATTGACATACATCAACTATCGAGTCCAAAGAAAGCATCGTTAGTTTACCTGTATGACCTCAGAACAACCAGTGAGAAAAGTAGGCTGAAAAATATGGTCCCAGGTTGGGTGATGGATTGAAAGCGGGTGGTAAACTCAGAAAGACCCTTAGCACTGCTGCTGCCTCGAGGGAGGCTGGATAGCTCCCAAAATTATTAGTAGATTTGCACCTCTGGGTAGCTGGTTTAAATACATCCCAGGGTAGATCTAGCTTTCTATCCAAGTTTTTATCCTGCTGTGAAGAACTGTAATATCTGAACACCCAGTATGTAAAATCAATAACAATACCCCATATGGACTGTGAACAGCTCTGGCACGTCTTTCTTCTCCTGGCATGTTGGCAGCAGCAGATAACTGGTACCCATAATGACACTTTTGGATACTTTAAGTGCTTTGAGTTTGACAGCTGTTTAATGGCCTGAATGATACAAGTTTGGAAGTTTTCATGCAATTTCTAGTGAACAGATGTTCATTTAGGAAGCACACACACACAAAAAAACCCCAAGTAGCTGATGGGACTGGCAGTAGGTAGAGCCCACCAGCTGTCCCCAAAGGGGCACAGGGGCCAGTGCCACATGGGGAC
The DNA here is from genome assembly GCA_013397275.1 of Burhinus bistriatus. NCBI lineage: Eukaryota > Metazoa > Chordata > Aves > Charadriiformes > Burhinidae > Burhinus > Burhinus bistriatus. The sequence goes on along the minus strand of VYXH01009403.1, from coordinate 95,773 downwards.
AGTGGGGCCACTCCCCTCCATGGGGAGTTTTGACAGGGCAACACACAAGAAGCTCATCCTCCACCAGCTGTGGCAGAGACAAAGACAAGAGTGATATCTGGGCTGCATATCTGACACTGGTTGGAAGAACTAAATACAAGTATTGGATTTTCAGGTTTAAGCTTATTTTCACAGATAACTCAATACTTAACACAGTTTCCCAGTCACTTTAGGATCCACAAGGCACTATGGAGGGTTGTTAGATAACTTTTCTGCATCCTACTTTTTTTTTTTTATTGTATAATTCAATTATTAATCTTTTTTTCTCTCAAGGATGGTTCAGTGGTTTGATCAACATGAAAATAAAATATTACTTCCTAACTTGAATTTTTAAACTTAGAATTTAAGAAGGATTTAAGAGAAACGCAATGACTATCTATCGTAAACAGAAGGAAAGCTTCCATCCCTCCTGGGTAGCCCTGAAGCAGAGCCCCCGTGCAGGGCAGCGGGAGGAGTGGTGCCCCAGGAGAAGTGGGCAGCCTCAGGCTTCCCTGCACCTCCCTGCTGCCGGGCAGGACACGGCTTGGGAAGTTACTGGTCTCCTTTGAGTTTTTTCCTTGGGATCAACAGCTGAAGTTCTCCAAGGGCAGCATAATGTCCAGGAGGGGCAAACAAGCCACCTGAAACTAAGTTAAAAAAAAAAAAAAAAAAAAAACCAAACCATAAAAATATAAAAATGAAGAAGTGCTGAGGGTTTGTCTACAAACTTTTGTTCTACAGCTTTGTACTTTTTGTGTGGAGCTGCTAAATAGCAACTATGAAAATTAACTACTTTATGGTCACCTCCTCCTCCTGCCTTGCAGAGTGCATCGATGCAGAACAAGACGATGCAAGGCATCCATTACAGTTTCCTCCTTAACTTTGGAACATTTAACAGGTAGATCTGACTGTGTTCACATACTCCATAACACCGCAGTGCTACACAAAACACTCGCACAAGTCCGGGAAGCATCCCGTGTGTGTTAGCTGATAACAGTACTGCACCTAAATGAGTTAGCCCTGCTGCGTGGTAACACCATAGCTCACGCAGCAAAACCCCTTCCAAACCTACAAGCCAGCTCGTACTACATGGCAGACAGACACAGAAACTTCCAAATTTAAACCTTGTCAAAAGAAGTCAGCCCAAACTACATCCTTTAACAAAATGAAACAATTCCCTCACTCATCATCTAATATAAAACTCGCACAAAACTTTTGGCACTCCTCTCCCCATAACTCTATTAAATCTCCCTCAGCAGGACAGAGAAACTGATGTCGTGCCCTGAAGATATTCAGTGCCCTGCAAAGATGAGAAAAAATGCTGTTGCAGAATAGTGTGGGGAAAGCCAGTGCTTATGAGATGCATTTTTCTGAACAACAGATACAAGAGATAAGGACAGCCCCCAAACACAGTCTCCTGAAGCTTTAGTTTGCTGACCCTAGACATTTTGCAATAGATGTTTTTATATATAGAAATTACAGTAAAAAAATATTTGGCATGCTTTTGTTTTTCCACTATTTTGTTTATTTGCTTAAAATAAAGGATCATACTTCATGTATTCCCGCAGACTTAACTTCTCCAGGGTTGCAATTCCTGAAACACGTGTGGCACTGCATTGCAGAATCTCTCTGCATCCAATTTTCTGCCAGCTCAGAAACTGTCATAGCACATTTAGAAAGACTTGGAACCAAATTTCAAAAATAGGTATCCATAAGTACCGGAATAAAAGTGGCTTTGTGTTCAGTAGAGCTAAGCAGAAGAAAGTAAACACTATTATAAGTAGTTTGCTATTACCTAAAATGCTGAATAAGTACCCTGACAACGTGCACATATAAAAGGGAAGAAAGCACAAGTTACTAAACAAAGCAGTGAAACATTCTGAGCTCCAAGCAGCAGATAAATTAGAGCAATCCAGATGAACATCAAGGTGCCATAAACATTAATGAAAACGTAACACCACCACCTCACCCTCCCAGAACGGAACACATGTTAAAGAATAATAATGCCAATTCAAGGAGGACATAATCACCGATAGCTGAATGGCAAAGAAAGGGAGACTCAAAACAGACTTCGACAGCCCTGGTGCGATCGCAGCCCCCGCCGCAGAGGCACGGGTGGAGGAGCAACGGGAGCCTGGTTCCCCCAGCTCACCAAGCAGCAGCCTACGAGCAACTCGTGCATGAGAAGGTCAGCAAAGCTTTGGTGCAAGCTTTGCTGACCCTCTGCAAATCTGAAATGTCTTCCAAGAACCGTTTCAAGCTCCAGGAAAAAAAAGGCACATTCCTTGGAAATTTCGTTTTGCCGGGAACGCTCAAAACATTGCAACTCTCAGGGAAAAAAAAAGTTAAACAAGGGCAGTTACAGAAGATGGTTCTAGCACTGAAATATGTTATTCTAATTATTTGTTAAATGGAGCGAGGTCTTAGCTGTAACATAACACCGTTTTAATGGGATTTAAAGCCATACTCCACGTAGGTTTAATTGAGCATTGAAACGCTTAGCACAGAACATGGGAAAACAACTTTCATCAACAGCAACTTTGAACTGAAACGGGTAGAGCAGACCTTTGAAACATTGTGCTTTTGCTGTGGAGACACCGATCAACAGTAAAAGGAGCTTGTTAAGAGCATCAGCTTGATCTGTTCAGCAACCTTTCGTAATGCCGGTCATGGAGCAGGGACTTATTTTGCCATTTTATCACTGGCATATAAAATGCGGTGCACTTTTGCATTAGTGTGAAATATAGTGGCATTCTTAAATCAAAAGTTTTAAAATGACACTTTACCTGCAAGGCACACCATGAATGATTGCAGCACGAGCAGTTCCCATAGCAACCTCATCTTCAGCTTCCCAGGTCAGAGGAGACGACTCCAGTAACTACAGAAGAGAACGAGGATCCTTGGAAATTTTAGGCAACCTTTAATCTATTAAAGAGAAAAGACAGATTACAAGGATATTTAGGATTGCTGCTCCTTCTGTTTTTGACAGTTTGTTTTTCTTTCCAGGAAAGTTGCATCTGAAGACCCGACAAAGAAACTTTTTTAAACAATGCATTTAAAAATCACTCTTAGGAATGATTTGCAAAATTGGTTTACTCTGCAAGTGCTACTAACAATCTCCTTTTCTTCTTCAGATCAATGCTGTAGCTATGAACAAGAAAAAAGAAGATTGTCAGTAGAAATGCACAGAAACTTGCAGAGGAAACCAAACTTGCAAAAGTAAGGGTCCATGTACGCTAGGTACCAGATGAGGATTATGAATTGGACCCTGTATCTGCATCTTCCACCTGGGTGTCGTGAGATTTCTTCTATCTCTCAATTCTGTCATCAGCAGATTCGCTCACTGCCTCTCTAGGGTAATGTGAAGTGTAATTAGTTAACTCTGTAGATCACAGTTAAGAGGAGAGTTATAAGAGTTACTCTCACTTTTCTCTACAAACACCATCCGGTAAATGAAGGATGTCGTCTCCAAAAGGCGACACTTTCTAGGAAGCGTTCACCACCCTGCTCAGGAAAGGGGGATGCTTTTCCCATTTCAACCCCATTCTCATTACCCCAAAATTCTTCTAAAAAAGCCCTTAAAACTTCTCCAGGTGAAACCTGATTTTTTTTTCTTGCACTCTATTACAACTTGTAAATAGTTAAAATTTTTAAGCAGGCAATTTGAAGACTTCTTCAGCTTATCACTGCAATGTATTCCCCCCCCAATGCAACCCAATAGGGAAAAAATGCCTCTTTTTATGAAAGGAACTTTTTCCAGAGCAGGCATTGAAATATTAAAAATAAATAAGTCAGACACACATTCTTATAATTTATTCATATCACTGAAGGCTGGAAGTTAAGGGGCCTTCGTGCTTACAAGACAAACTGCATGACTAATAGCATGTGAAGGGGTATCATGAGAGGTCTCTGCTTGCTTTTGTAAGTTAAAATTGATAAGATTCTTCTAATAAAGTCAGGTTCAATGCACTGAGAAGACTAAGAATCTTTATCTTGTGATCTAAAGATGCAACTTTGAAGGGAGTAGAGATTAACTGAATCTATTCATCTATTTTCACACAGACTGATTAGGCTAGCTGGGGGTTAGCAGGAAGAACTAATCAATGAAAACAAATAACATCTTAAGTGAATGATTAGAGTATTAATTATTAATTTTTGAAGGAAAATGTCATCATAGACCTTTATATTGATTGACATAGTTAAGCAGTTACTCTCTGTATTTATGGTGAACTCAAGAAATGTATTTGTTTACCCTATATAGTCTTCATACATGGACAAGTACTATTTTTGCTCTAAGCACCAAATTCTGTTGGTTATAACTGCTGCACCTATACAGGAGATTTATACCAAAGGCAAGTTGCTCTTGGTTTTACTCGTTTAAGTGAGATTTGAGATAAATCTTGTATTCACCAGCAGCTGCTGAAATTCTTTCGTGTTCTCGTTTTCCCACGTATTATTCCCATCAATAAGCCCATCGTGTCACTTCTAAGGCTTCTCTTCATTACACTGCAATGCAATGCTTTACGATGGTTCTCACTCTCTGCAATAAGCTACGTGGGACTGGAACAGAACAATCACTTACAGCCTTTGATACCTAATTAAAAACACAAGAGGTATAGCACTTATCAACTTAACCTACTGCCAGGAACCCATCTAAAGCACCTGCAGACCCATCTGCAAGCTGCCAGCATGCAGAAGGGCTGACCAAAATCACTCTTGCTATGTGGATTAATAACAACAGCACTCAGCTTCTCAGCTCTCTATAAGCAGTGCTGGTGGCAAGAAAGTATTATATCTGCCTTTTTGTTTAAAAAAACTAGGAATAGAAAACCCCATATCTGACCAAAGTCAAGCAAAATGCCTCTATTTATTCCATGGGCTTTGAGCATGGTGCTTTCTGGAGACTTGATGGAGATGAGGGACAATCCTTCATGGAGGACCATGGAGATGGCTGTCTTGTTTGCAGGTCCCAACGCTGTTTGCATTACATCCCTGATACTCTCTTTGAACTGAGATTGTTGTTTTGGTTATTTTATTCCCGAGTTTTCCCTAGATGCAAGAAAACTCTTGGATAGTCTTCAATTTATTACTCCTCCCCAATGCAACTTTTCCTCTTACCAGAGCTTCTCCTGACTGACCACCCCTTTGGGAAAAACTCTGGTTACTTTGTGGTTTTTGCAAACCGATTTTTTTTTTTTCTACTTAGGAAATCATGCTTCTCTAAGCATTTTAAAAACTAATACAAAACATTTCAAAATTACTAATGTAAATTAGTTTTTAGCTTATAAGGGCATTACTAATAGCAGGCTCTTTCTTTCCTCCCAAGATGTTTTAACACAATCACTGGGTCTTACTTTCAGCCAAAAATAAAAGCCATGCTAAAAATATACATTTTTAGAACTCAGCACATTTAATTATTAAGTCCAGTGAAAAAGCTGAAAATCTTCCCTATTATTTAGTTATTCAGAATATACTCCAGAGAACCAGCAGATGGTCATGTATGTGCTTCAAAGAAAAATTTTCAGCTATCTTAATGGAAACAGTAACTTCTGGTATTAACAAACTGTCCGTACATGAATGGGCTTGGTATTTCCATCGATGTTAATGGAAACTCCATGCGCTTATAGCCAAAGTATATATCCTGTAATAATTACCTTAGAATATATTCCTAGAAGAGGCTCTAGCATATATCATTTCCTAACTGTATGGAATAGTACCACATTCTGTCGCCATGCCCAGAATTGCTATTGCTGGATTAATGTTAAAGCTTCACCATCTTCCTGGTGCTCCCTAACAACCCTCCCAGGAGCGGCACTGGAAACCGGTACCTGGAGAGTCGGCTGCCAGCTCAGCCCTGGCCTGGCATAACCACGCACCAACCCACGCCCTGCCTTGGACTGAGACATCTCCTAACATGCCATAATACATTACAGAAAGTTTCCCAAAGAGAAACGATGCCTGTCTTAGCATAAAAAGTAGTGCAAAGTAAATCAGATGATTACCATTAAAAATATTTTCCTAAGGTTAAAATATGGTGGTATTCAAGATACGGCTGCATTTTCATTTCTCATGATAGTTCCCTATTTCACATGTGAATGAGTCCAATCTTCCAAATGTTTTCCTCTAAACATTGCTGCTATTCATATCAGCAGGCCCATTGTTCGCAGCTGTGTAAAAACTGTTGAAACACGTTGACTTTTTATGGCAACAACTTTAGGAAAGGCAACATTTGTGCGTGAGCAAAAGATATATAATTGAAAAGATCCTTCCCATTTCTAAATGTTTTCTGACTATAAAATCCCAGGGGGTTTGCACTGCTTCTGAAAAAGAATATAAGAGGCCTGAAAACTTGCAAAATTTAATATTTTATTTCCAGAAGGAAGCGTATGTAGTTTCAGCACTATACAAGTTATTTTTTCAAGATGAAAATGAGATAGCTGTGCTCCAGTTTGGAAGTGCATCCTGTTAGAAAACATAGTGCCAACACATGTGCAGATGTCTTTTTAACTTTACTTTTGGCAATGCATCCATTGCAAATTCTTCTGAAAGGCACCTTTGTTTGTAATTGGATTCTGACAAAGAAAAGTTGACTCTAAGAGCTCTGACTCTGAGGAAAAAAAAGATGCGGTAGAAATATTTGTGGTGGATTTTTCTGAGTTAGTAGGCATGGCTCTGTCAATAATTCCATTTGGATGTTTAATGATTAGCACTTCTGAAAAAAAACAAGAGAGAAATGAAAAACCTAAGGCTAAGGTATATGGATGCATTCAGAACACGAAAAATACTTTTGTAGATATAATTTGCACTATATGAACTCCCAATTTCGTGAATATTCTGAAGGAGAATTTGCAAACATGCCTAAGACCCCTAAGTAGTACAGCAGCAGCAAGAAGCAAGCCTTAGCAATCATCTCACGTTTTTCTACTGCACGTCGGTGTGCTGCACAGTGCCAATTCTGCTAAACTCCAAAATAAATCACTGTTAATGAAGCATGCTGCACATACAGACAGCAACAGGCATCTTTTAATCACCTCAACAAAGGAAGAACTAAGGGTAAGCACAAAACACTCTGAGGACTAACACGCGAGTTGTTCGATTTAAGGTGGTGCCTACCCTCCGACTATCACGGATCTGACCTGAGGGCAAGAGCAAGTATCTAACGTGAATTCACTACTTTCCTGAATAGTGACGGTAATTCATGGTGCCAAAACCTCCGAAGACTTACCAAGCTTTTTAAACAGAAGTATAGGATCATAAAAATAATCTTCAGGCTTGGATGCAGAAGAGGGAACCGAGCTATGGGTTACCCGACTGCTGTCTGGTTACAAAGAACTTGGGGCCATACAGCTGCCGAGAGCAAAAAACGTTTGCCTGTCTAAGTAAAAGGGCATATGGCAAACATATGCAAGAACACCTACATTGGATGCATATTGCAGGTCAAGTCTAGAAAGACCAGTCCCAGCAAAACCTGACCACAAATGTTTAGCATAAACTCAAATTCATCTCATCTATACAAAAAAAGGTAGAAAATAAGCCACAGAAAGTTTTCTGAGATTCAAAAGAAACTCTTTTCCCTAACATGAAGATACCTTCCTCTATACATACACACAAAAAGATCTATATCCATTGAACATGTGGTTGCTAGGTGCTTCTCAAGTCTTAGGAACATAACTAAAAAGTCTTCAAAGCTACACCAAAATGCCATTATCCATTTCCATCTCTCCAAACACACTTTCCAAAACCTCACAAACTTCACAGACCTGGTCTTGTTTTGCAGAAGTCCCATTTTTTGACAAGACACTATAACAAGCGTTTAACATTTACGGAGCAGAGTTAACAGAGAAATATTCAGAAGGAAATGGTTAGTTGTAAATGAAATGATTTGACTTTAGAAGATTTTAAACCCTTTACTTGAACTTCTGATTTTTGACCCCTCCATACCACATTCAATGGACAACGCAGCCATTTTTGTCAAAATAACTCAGTGAAATGGGCTGGTCATCAGTTCCTTTAGAGTCCCCAAATACTCTAAAGAACGAGGCATCCTCTCTGGAAAGAAACATTCATGGAACCCCATGTTCACTGCTAGCACAGCTTCGGCTACGGCTGGCACACTTGCCTCAAATGCTTTTAAGGAGGAAGGAATACGAAAATTTCAACTTTGGGAAAGGAATTAATATTGAAATTCATTTCCCCTTTTCACGACCTCGCAGACAAAATTATCTGCTTATTTTTAAAACCAGATAGGCACACGGTCTGCCTGCATGCAGTCCATTTCTGTTTTGAACTCACCCTTGCAGACCTCTTTGCAGGACAGGTGTTTTTTCTATTTGATCACTTTGGAAATTTTCAATTTAGACTTTAGCAGAGGCCAATGGTATTACTTTACTAAAGGGTGGATATAACTGACTGAAAAGCCATAGTTGGAGAGTAATTATTGAAAGTTCAAAATGAATCTGTCTTTCACAGTTTTACTGTTTTCCAGTATTTTTATTGATAGCAGCAGTGAAAGAGAAGGTGTGCTTATACAGTCTGCTGGTGCCACTAAGAGGCTGCAGGTACCTCTGAGGATGTGAATGTAATTCAAAATCATCTTGACAAATTGGACATAAAACCAGACTAAAACAGAAGGATGAAATTGTGTAAGAGGCAACTGCTGTGTACTGCAGTAAATAGGATGCTGCATTAAATAGCACAAACATATGCCGGGGAGCAGCCGGCTGGGTGATAGCTCTGCACTGAGCCACACGCGGCTGAACGTCTCAGCAATGCCCTGTGACACTGCAGGCAGCCAAAACCCTGCCTGGGATGTGTAAACCAGGTTCGCAGGTCCTTTTCGTCTGAAAATTCCTGCTAGGTAAGCAACCTGTCACTCTCCCCAGCACTGGGGACCTCAGATGCATGTCGACATGCATGTCAAGGAAGATTTGCCCCAAACAGAAGCATCCAAAGGAGAACACTACAAAGGATTAGAGGTCTGTAAAACATGTCCTATAAGTAAAAACCAAATGGAGTTGCTTAGCCTAAAGAATAATGAAGAGGATAAAGCTAACAGTATTAAAACACGTAAAAGACCGCTGGAAATAGAAAGAAATGACTTGTTCCTACTTCTAAAGTGGATGCGACAAGAATTAATATACAAAAGAGATTAAGGTTTAGACTTCAGCAAAAAGTTCTCAAGGCCACCTCAAGCACAGGTATGGGCTGTCTGAATAGGCTGCAGAATATATATTGTTGATGTTCCTTAGCGATTTGTAAGATAAATTTAAGTCCAGAATGACCAACATATTGAGGACAGACAGTATGTATTTTGCTTCCAGGAACACCAATATTTGGAAGAGGGTGGAGAGAATTCCAAACATTGGGATTCTCCAGTCCCTTTGCTGCTGGTTGCAAGGCAAGGTTGCACCCCATCTGATTCAGAAATTGGAAGAACAATAACCTTGAGCCTCCAATAATTAATTGAAAGTCACTCAGACTGATGCACTGAATGGTAGCACAGTGACATCCTCTATAAATGAAGGTTAAAGAAACTGTTCAGTTTTAGTAAGGGGTCATGAGGCAAAAGCAATGAGGTTTCTTTCATGTAACAGACAAACAAGTTTTTTCCTCAATTAAAGAAAATTGCTTTATCTGTGAAAGGGGTTAAACAATGTTATTCCAGGGGAGCAGCATAAGGAATTAATTCATAACAAGGTTGTGGCAGAAACAAAACGCTAACAGCAGTTAGGGAAAGCAGCAGGATTAGACCTTATTCAATGGGACTGCATCAATACATCAGCCGTAAGGATGCGAGAATGTCCTCACAATTTAGTTTCCAAAAGCAACGCGGCAGCTGGACACCTTTGTGAGCATGTTTAGCGTGAGGGGCAGGAACTGCATCACCCAGGGTGAAATAGTGAAAAGTCAGTGATCCTGGACGAGACAATTCTGAAGGGCTGCGAAGCGTCCGAGATGCTTAAATCATGGGCGGCTTTTGAGCGTGTTGCTCAGAAATAGCTGGTAGCCCACGCTGCTGGAGAGCATCGCTGTGATACACTTCTCCCGGCATTGTCCTGGGCCTGGGCAGCTCCAGTCTCCTGCTGGTCCCTGCTGCGGAACGCTGGCTGTGGCCCAGATTCAGCAAGGCATCAGATTCCTAACCCCAATCCAGCCTCTTAATACTTTGCTGAATCCAGGCATGTGTGTTGGGAGAGGTACAGGCTCTCTTTAGCAGATGCAGTCAGTGACCTGCAAAATTGAATGTCCAAAAATAGAAGGTGCCTAAAAGATGCGTCCTCAACAGTGCAAATCTTCACAGTAATACGTTTTTGATGTACATGTCACTGACTCGTTTCAGCACTCAAAAGACAGGTATTTTTCTGCCGTGGTAGCTGTTGTTATGTGTCCTGAGATAAATATTTGCCTTCCCTTTTGCATAAGGGAAGAGAAAAGGGAATCTGAAAAGATGGCCTAGGGAGATGAAGGGTAGCAGGAGTGTGCTGGTGGCATCTCTCACCGAGCTGCCCTTGTTCTCACAGCACGTCTGTCAGATCCTGATCTATCTCAAGCTTCTTTGCTGAAATTATCCCTTCTGGAATTGCACTTATGCACAATTCACACATTATGAAATATATACAGGCATCATGTGCCTGGTAAAACAAATGACACATACGCAGCACGTTTCTGAGACATGCTTATGATAAATGGGAATGAAATGCTTCAAAAAATTAATTATCTAAAAAAAGAAAGACTGAGAAAAACAATGTCAGTTTTTACATTGTGTTTCCTCCTTTGGGCATTCATTCGCATTCAGTAGATAGAGATTTCATTTCACTGTATCGAGGAAGTTACAGCACCTCAACAGATGCAAGTTCCCAGCTCGCTCCAGTCATTTATATTTGTCAGGCTATTGGGGCTTTGGTGTGCACTGTGCCTGAGCCACCTCCTCGCTGTCACACACCTGCCACCACTCAGTCCTCACCCAAGGAGGATGCTGGGGTACACACGCACATGGGAAGCAAGGATTACATCCGCCACATTAAGACAATAAATATAATTCTAACAATATTTACAAAGATTGCCAAAGGAGTAACTCAGGGAGTGCCCACTGCAGTTAATTACAATCCCTAGAGTTTGAATACAGTTTTTTCTACGTAAGTTTTTTTGATGCAAGTGCTCTGTAACTTATGCTCATACTGTATATCCCCAAAGAAACTGGCCGGTGGGGCCAGCTCTGTTAGTAGTGGGGCAGGCAGGGAAAGTCCTTGTTGTTGGTGTAATAAAAAGTGTATAGAAATAACTACCACTGACACCACGCCTTCCTGACTTGTTAGATTAGAAACTCTTAGAAGCAATATACCTACTTTATCTTCATGCAGAACCTAATGTCACGGCTTGAAACCTGATTAGAGACTCTGGATTATTATACAAAAATAGTCAGCTAATAACAGGCACACACTCTTTCAACGTTTTACCACGTTGCAGTATTCCCTGCACACCTTTATCGCCAGCAAAACCAACTCCCTGGAGCAGCAATCCATCTCAAACGCTGCATATTCCCAGCTGCGCAACATGTCCCATCGCCTTCTGAACCAGTGAATCAGAGCACAGTTTTCCACTGAAGAAAAAATGACAGTAATTAAAGCCTTTTAATTACTAGCCGCTAACTACCACACATCACCCTATTACAACCCTTATTCTTTGTCTCTTGCCCCCAGGAAACCATCATTGCCCTGTAAAACCTGAATAATTTGTAAGCATAAATCATCTCAAGGTAAGGAGATATCTGTGTGACTAAAGGCAAGTCTGAATTACAGCTACTGGTGTTAATTAGGGGTCACTATGTATTGTTCTGCCTTTTCCATGGAAGGGATATAGTGAGAAACACTCACCCAAGGCAACACTCACCCAGGCTAACACCCAGCTCTTCTCAACACAGAAAAAGTCCATCACACCACAAACTTCGCTCAAACCAGGAGTAACATTATCATAATAAAGAGCTACAAGCAGTGAAACTTCATAGACTGACATTTTCTATGAATTAGAATTTACTCTCTTTTAGAGAGTCTTTTACTGAATTGTCTAGAACAGTTACCTTAAAGCTTACCAATGTAAAAACAATTCCCAACTTCACAAAGAGTAAAATTTTCAATGCGGTATTTTGCAGGATTAAAATGAATGGCTATCCCATATATCCAAGCAATAAGTGATAAGCTCTGCATAAAATGCCAGCTTTAGGGATAGCAAAACTAACTTGAAGAGCAAAAGATATTGGACTTGGTATTCAGTAGGTCCAGCTCTTCTCTCCAAGCCATAGCCATATCACTGATCCACCATCAATGGAAATGGTCTGTGAAGTCCATTACATGTTCGATTTTACTTTTTTTTTTCTTTTTTCTGATAGCAGAGACTGTCAGTGAGAGACCTGAATGCAGAGCAGAGCACACAACCAAAGCTGCCTGTCGGGCTGGACCCTGAAGCCACCTCTGTAGTAAATCCAGCCCATCCTGGTCTCCAAGCCAGGTCTCTCTTTCCACCAGAGAATACAGATGCACCAGGGAACTCCAGGATGCAAAAATAAACTGTCAGCCAAAGTGGGGCATGAACCTCCATCTGACTTTTATTCATAAATTTCCTAAAGAAATAAAGGTTAATTTAGTGCTGTCTGGGTTTGACAGAACGTTGCACCAAAGAAACAAGGCTCAAGGGACTCTGCCTGACAATGAAGTTGCTTTTATCCCCAAGTTACTGCTTCAAGATAATGAATCAAGACAGTTTCACTTTCTGAACAAAGATAAGTACCATTCAAAGTTATTGTTCACTTTTGAATGGGTCCATTCCCAAAATACACATTTATCAGAAAGCATTATCTTGTCCAGGAAACAAAAAAAGATGCAAAAATATTGAAGATATTTCCGTGATATCTCTAAAATCAGCATCTTAATGACATTTTACTTTTCACTTCTGGAGCTTACAAGCTAATCTATTTTATTTCAGAGCCAAAAGGAGAGCTTTCTCCATAGGAGTTCCACAGGGGGAATCAAGCGTATTGTCGATTTTACCACGTTATGAAAAACGCTTTGCCTACCGTGCCGCCTTCCTTCAGTACGACAAATTGGGTGTTTCTTAAGAGCATAAAACAAAACTTAGAAAGGAAAAACAAGCAAGTTTATTAACTTTGAAAGGTTGATAAGACGCCAGTCTCGCACTCAGCGTATTCCTGGGAACGCAGGCTATCATGACAGCAATTCCCTCATCACCTATTACCGGCAGAAAGTTTCAAGTCCAGATAATTGAGATGCTTGGACCTAGAAATGTTTTTAACTGTTTTGTTAAATTCAAAAATCATCTAGGGAAGGCAAAAAAAAAAAACCACCAACAATTTTGAGATCCCTGTTATGTGATTTAGTGTTTTGTTTTCCCTTCAAAGTTTATTTTAAAAGACTGCCTGGAATTTGAGTGTTTGAAGGGAACTGCTTTCACCCTCTGACTTTTCCAAACACAAGGTTAGGAGCTTAGCGCTTCATTTCTGCTGGGATGCCATTGAAGTTTTACTCCTCTTGGACAAAAAGAAATCCTCCCTGATTTTTCAAAATAATGGCATCCAGGGAGCCATAAATATTTTTTTCTTACTGACAAAAATAGGCTTCCTACAGCAGCTGGAAGCAGAAGTAAAGAGGGTGGATTTATCTCTCAGCATTTGCTGGCACACCGAGGCCTAAATTCTAGCTCTTCAGGGATCTTTCAAAAAAACAAACATGGTCCAAATCAAGGGCTGGGTAAATAAAAGCTAGAAGTTTAATGTGTCTGAATTTATTAAAGAGTGAAACCTATACTTCGGTGATCGCATCCTGTAACAATTTTAGTGCACTGAGGTGGCACTGCAAAATATTTTCTGAAACATTCTTTCCAGCTGGTAACCCTGTGGTACACTTATTCAGTTTGAATCTGAAAGATTCACGCGGTCTGGGAAGAGCAATGTCCCAGAAGACTTATGCGAGTAATCAAAACAAGTTATATTTCAAATATTCAAAACAATAACAAAGCAGATCTAACTGATCAGCCATGCGCGGTGGGCGCCGGAACGGCAAGTGGCCAAGTCCCACTGCCTGGCCCCCGTCACTCACCACTCGTCTGGGATACCCAGTTCTTAGTAAACCCCCTCAATTCTTGAACTATGAAAAATCAGTTGCAGAAAACATTTCTCACAGCTTCTTGTTACTCCTGTTGTTGTATAAAATATTAAAAATAGATTTTAACCTCAGGTTGCGGAAACTTACATAAAGTTGTAAAAAATCCACTAACCTTATTTTGTCATAAATCTACCTCATTTTTTACTCTTGAAAAAAAATAAATAAATTTAAAATATATTTATTTTTAATGGGCCTGTCTAGTATATGGCTGTGTTTAGCATTATCGGTATAATTATTTTAGACAAGTAGCAATAGAATACAAATCAACCATGTACAAAATCTTTTTTTTTTTTTTTTTTTTTTTTTTAATTGCTGGCAGTAGGTAGAATCAAATAATGAACTCCTGGACCTGGGTCTCAGAGGACACAATGCCCAGGGAACAGCTGGTTATTCCTGAACTCAGAGAAGACTCTATGCCGCTCAAAGCTTTTCACTATTTTCCTCTAGCAGAATTTAAGGTAAGAAAGACCAGAACCATGCACACAAGAAAGAAAAAAAAAAATGTATATACACTTTGCACATTTTACATAAAGATAAGGAAACGTTGCACAGGCGCGCTCACAGGCTGTCTGGCAGCTTGAACCTGTTTCAGAGAGGTACCGAGCTGGAGCCGCTCTGCCCCACATTGCGAGCTGGTCAGGAGATCACGGCAACCTGACCTCTGCGTTGCGTTAGCCCAGAAACCTTCGGTGCATCCTAGCAGCGCTCTTAATTACATCGTATTTAAAGTGAATTTCTATATGCATATTTAAAACACAGTGCGGCTGCTCTACCCTTGCCGCTGGCTGTCAACTGATTTGTAGGAGACAAAAAAATATCTTGGGGCGGTTTAAATACTGTACGACAAATGAGCCCTGACAAAAGTTTGATGCAAGGTGTCAGAAAGCATTCCCTGCTCTGCAGGCTGGCTTCTCAGCCAACCGTTTCCTTGAGAGGAAAAGCCCAGACCACATGGCCTCCTTAACATGGGCACCTTCAGTGACTTCTCCGACTTGCCTGGCATCCTGCTTACAATGTCCCAATATTAAATTCCAGTGAGTTTTATTTAACGTTTTTGAAGGCGGTGTCAAGGCCCCTGCCTTCAGCCTTGCGTTTTGGCTGCCCTCAGCAGCTTTCCTGCCCACAGCCTGCTTTGGGTGCTCCACTTCTCACCACACTTACCTCCGGAGTCGGCGGTGGCACAGTTTATGGTGCAAAGCCAAATGGCTCAGCCGTTTGTGTGAAACTAAGGAACCCACGCAATGAGACAACACAGCAAAATACAAGAATTCACAGACTCCCAACCCGCTTTTCCTCCCGCTATCGGTGGACTATTTCCAGCAGCGAGGCTGGGGTCGCACACGGGATACCAAGTGAAAGCACAGCACGCCTCCTATTCATCCTTTGGGATTCTTCTGACTGCAGAAATAGTGATGTCACCGTTTCCTTTGCAAATCTGAACTGAAGACACAGCTGAGTCAAGGTCCTGTTTGTGATATTCTGCTATCAAATAAACTGTTTTTACACCTAAAAGTGTTAGCTTCATTAAAAAATGGAAATTAAGAGAAGCAGATGAACAGAGAGGTCTTGCCTTGTCTACGTATGTACAGAAAGGGCTAATTTAGCTTTGAAATCAGTTGATTGGAATGGCACAGATCTTCAGTCTGGACTGAAGACAATTTTTCCCTCCCACTGGGAGAGTTAATGCTCCAAAATCAATCAACCACGCAGCCGAAGGAAGACCACCAAAGGCTGGAAGGATCTCTTTGCCATGCTGGTACTGCCACCTGATAACAGTCCCGATGGACATGAAAACTCCTTAAGGCTTGGTGTATAAAGAGAAGTGAGTGTTGCTGCTCAGGCAGTGATGTCATTTGGGGTTATGCTGAGTTGGAATTCAGGGAATAAATAGGCTGTAATGGAAAACTTATTGGTCTCTTTGTACGCAGGAACATTGTTAGGGATTTCGAAACCTTCTCAAAATTGCAGATGACTACAGTTGAAAACAAGTGCCATGGGCACAGCAGTGTCCTGGAGGTTATGGCCAGCAAGAGCCCCGCCAGCCCAGCCCCTGCCCCAGGCTGCAAAGCAGAGGGCTGGGGACACCCCGAGCTGGGAGAGACATGGTCATGCATGGCTTGGCACCTAGGAGCTCCTTGGAGATACCTCCTGCCGGGACAACAAATCTCTACAGAATATGATTTTAAACTGTGGCTGAACCCTAAGCGACTCGCTAGGAAATAAGGGGAGGGCAGGAGTTCCCAGCTATTTCAGGCGAGGTGTCCCGGCTGGGCGATGCGAAGCACCGCTGGCAGACCAGCAACGTGCAGAGCAAAACATAGTGACTCCTATGACACCTCCATGTAATCACTGCTATTATTTGGTACGCTCCATAATGCAATCCTTTTGCTCTGATTTAATTACTAAACATAAAAGGAAATAAACTTCAGAATGAAAACAAAGAAATTGCACTGCATGCAATTTATGGAAGCTATTCTTCAGCTGAACACCATAAAACCCTGCATGTTTACGATACCCTATTAGAGGGCTGAAAACACACTTGCATTTGCCTATATTGACTATGCAGATTATGTGATATTACTGCTTTTTTCTGCCTCTGCCATTTTTCACAGAAGTAGTGTATTTGTTTGAAGACAGCCTTGTGCTAAGCATTGGCTCCTGCTAGGAAAAAAAAAAAAAAAATAAGACTGGCTGTGTACTCCCTCATTGCCAGAGGCTGTCAAGCTGGTAAGTGCTGAGCAGCTGGCAGAGGTCCGCAAAAAAAGGGGACACCACACACAGTTTTGTTTTAAATCTGGAATATCAATTATTGGAGGAAGCAACCCCACGGCCAGGCGGAACAAGAACCGTCTCTGCAGTGGATAACTGTGTCAAATGATCTGAGCCGCACGGCATTTCAGGAATGGCTGGATGGTAGCAGGAGGATTTATTGAGACATCACATTAAGCCCTTGGTTTTCTTGTCACAGGAAACAGATGAAAGGAAATAAGGTTTGCAAACTTGACTGCAGCATTGATTTATGTATAACGGCTTCAAAACGCGCGAACAGAAATGTGTGTGCCTGTTATCCCCAGCTTAGGGCTCTGCGTACCCTCTGCTCCTGCGAGCTGAAGACCTGGGGATGGTGGTGGTATGGAGCACAGCATGGTCCCACTGCCTCGTGGAAGCTGCTCCCCCTTCCCAAGCCACAGCAGTGGCCTGGGAGGAGCTGCCTGAAGCTCCTCTGCTCATTGCCAAGGGGGAGAGCACAGCCACACGGGGAGGGCATGGGAGGACAGGAAAGGAGCCGGGAGGGACTTGAGGTGAGGTCTCGATGCACAGGCACTACCCTGACACTGAAGACATCACCACTGTATAGATTTTCAAGCCTCTCGCTTTTTTAAGCCCTTCCCTGAACAGCTGGATTCTTCTCCCGCCTTGCATGGAAGGAGTTGGCATGAAGAAATAGGATGAGTTCGCACCGAATTCAGCCTGTTCTCCAAAGAGGTGGCAGGAGTTCATCTCTTCCAAGCTTGCAGACAGGCTCAGCTACCTATTGAATCACATCTAAGCCATGCGCCCTAGTACTGCGTCAAAGCATTCCTTTTTACTGCCTATGAAACCCTGTTTTAATATCTCCTAGAGTGCTAATTGTCAACTTTTCAACCTTCATCTACATCTTATCTTTATGTGCCAAATCATTTCCAGCCATAGTCAATATTTTCCACTTTTCGTTTTGCATAGATGGAGCTGTCAACTCAAATATAATACGTTCAATATTTGGCAAAACTTCTTAGTGATTTCTGGGTGTTTCTGAGACAACTTCTTTTAAAAAATTTGTAACATCTTGAATTGAAAATAAGAGAGTCCAAAACCAGGAAACAAAGAGTATGAAATTAGAAAACGAAGACTGAGAAAAGGATGAAAAGCATGTCTGAGTAAAAGTATCATCCACTTCAGCTTCATAGGTTTGAAGTTAGGAATCCGATCATGCTGAAATTGTCATCTTTGTCACTTCCCATAATCACTCCAAAGGAAGACACAGATCCTACTGCTGTTCGAGGCTTTTCCTGTTTAGCCTTTTCTAAATCATTATCATAACACCAGGACTGAAAGGATCAGCAGTCAGGTTATTTAACAGCAGGTGGATCTTTTTTTTGGTTTTCCATTACGTGCTGGAGAGCGTGGCTTTAGTTGTGTCCTTGACAGCCTGGCCTTAGACCTCTGACAGAGCTGCGGAGCCCCTGGCAAGGCTCAGAGGTGAGCACTCCCTCCATGACCACGAGGGCAGAAGCCACCCACCATGGTGGGGTGTTCCAGTACGGGTCTCAGTGAACTTGGGAAGGAAACTCTCCCAAGGACGACACTGCTGGCAGGCACAAATAAAGACACGAGGCAGAGGGCAGTCTGGTAGGAGAGAAACCTGGGAGCAGAGGAGAAACCGGGCACCAAGGTCAAAATACAGAGTTGGGGTGGGAAAGGGGAGCGTGAGCAGGCACTGACGCCACGGTGCCAGAGGCAAAGCCACCTCCACAATGAGTAGGAGACTCTCAAAACGCAACAGAGCCAAACCTGAGGGGTGGTTTGAGACTCCAGCTGTGAACAAGGAGGACAGACCCAGATTATATTAGGCTTCTCCCTTGCCATATAATTAAAGGGATCTTTCGAATAGCTAGATAAGAATTTACCGCACGTCGTAAAACTTAAATTCTACAATTTAAGTTACAACAGTGGTATGTTAATTTATCTCCTGTTAAGACAGTTAAAACAATGACTAGTAGCTATAACCAGTGAGCAGAAATAGCCCATTTTACAACCTGACTTACAGATCATTGATGCTAATAGAAGCCTATTAGCTCCAATGGGCTTTGGATAAGACCATAGTGGAAATAATAGAAACGGCACTGGATGGAAGAAATATTGTAATGTGATAAATACCTGCACCATAGAATTTATCAGTTAAATCAGTTCTATGCATAGGATACCCTTTCAAAAATACCTATACACATTTTAAACCTTTGCCAGCATTTAACAAGGAACGCTTATTCCATTTTATTTTAATTAAAGCAGCACCTAATGGCACAAGCATTACATTCCCCAGTATTTTACAACTCCCACATTATCAAGGGAACTCTATGAAATAGCCAAAGTGAGGTAGAAGTTATAGATAAAACAGGAGAAAGATAAATATTTCAATCAAAGTGATGCTTGTAAGAGAACTCGCTCAGTGGCATTACACGAGTGAGACGCTGGGCAGCAGGAGATAAGCTGCGATACAGCACGGGCTCTTCTCGAGCGAGATGCTATAAGCAATGCACATATGCTGATTTCAGCCTCTGCAGTGGAAGGAGGAGCCAAGGAAGCTGTGGCTTCCCTGAAAACACAAGGCAGAAGGCAAAACAGCAAAGCTGATAGTTACAGACACAGCAGGAAAAATCCTATTTCTTCCTTCCTTTTTTTTTTCTTTTTTAAATTGCTACGCATGAGAAAGAAAATCACAGTAAAGGCACAGCAGGCACTGCTATTGAGTGCTAATCACAAGACTCAATTGTTCTGAGTTTGGAGATATAAAAATATTTAATTTCAGTCTACAAAGTTACTAGTTTTAAGTGTCCCTTAGTTTATCTGCCTGTTCCTTCTGTCTGCTCACTTCTGCAGAAGTTCTCAAGCCCAGCAGCCCTCAGACTTTCACATTTGTAAGAGTATTAAACTCTATACAAAGATCAACTAATTCTACAGAGCTCTGCCTGCTTTTAAACTCAGATGTGAAACTATTGCTTTTATAACAATGAAGACATGACCGTTGGTTGTTTCCACATTTTCCTTCAGAGAAATGTTCAGTCAGCTAACTAGGAGGTTCAGAGAAACTATTAAAAAAATCCACACGGGATGATTTAAATGAACTTAAAAATTCAGGCAACTTCCATTAATCCTGACTGCTGTTTAAAATTTATTGCAAAAATTTCACTAGGAAAATTTCCTTTTGCTTGGAAGCAATGCTGCAGATGTTTCGCAGTCTGTGATAAGCAATGCTTTGGCTTAGGAGCACATGGGGCTGGTGTGCTGACCTCCACACGCTGGTGGTTTCAGCTCCACGAAGAGGGACAGCACTGGCCAATCTGTCATGTCTCTAACCGAGGGAAATAAATGCACATCTCCAACATAATCCCTGACTTCTTATGCATAGGGGTACAATTAGCAGTTTTTAATAACTGGCAGTGTTCTTCCAGAACTGTCCCGTGAGCTGATTTTGCAGTGAGAGTCTGGGGGTATTAGACAAGAGTTCAGAAACGATGTCTGCTCCCTGTGACCATGGTCTAGATCCATGGTGGTCCCTGAGCCACCCCAGTGGGAAGGCAGTGGTCCTGAGACCCATGGCTGATCCTTAGGGCCATCAGCCCCTGCGGTCCGAGCAAGGACCAAAGCACGATGCCACCTGCAGTGCATGCTCGCCTCCAACATGCGCTGCAGAACCAAGGCCTGAATGCACGTTTGAAACGGACAGAGGAACTGAGTTCACAGTGTTATCAAATATCCATGTACACTTGCACAGAGGGAGAGAGAGCTAGCAATGCCGACCTTCCAATCAGTGTAGCAGTATTTAAATCATAGAATCACAAAATAGTTTGGGTTGGAAGGGACCTTAAATGCCAACTAGTCCAATCCCCCTGCCGTAAGCAGGGACATCTTCAACTAGATCAGGTTGCTCAGAGCCCCATCCAACTTGACCTTGAATGTTTCCAGGGATGGGGCATCCACTGCCTCTCTGGGCAACCTGGGCCAGTGTCTCACCACCCTCACAGGAAAGAATTTCTTCCTCATATGGNGAGGGGCAGAATCCCCTCCCTGGCCCTGCTGCCCACGCTGCTGGGGATGCAGCCCGGAATGCGGGGGGCTTTCTGGGCTGCCAGCGCACATTGCTGGCTCCTGGTGAGCTTCTCATCCACCATTTACTGGATGAGAATAAAGACAGTAGCTGTTGTCCTCTTAGAAAATAAAAATAAGAGCCAGACGCATCCCCTAAACTTATCTTTAAGATCCCTAATTTGAGCTTATTAATAACCCTAGCAAGCCAAATTCCCTGACGAAATACACTGTCCTTGCAGGGACAAATCACATTCTAGCTGGGACAAGCAGGTATGTGCTGTGCAAACTATTGCAACACTTATTTCTGGTGTTTTCCTTTGGCTGATGTTTCTATGGAATGAATGTAAATACGATAAATGATAAGAATTTCACCCTGGACTGGGAATTCAAATTATCACATTGATTAGCTTTGCGACATACAAAGTAGAAAATACTCAGAAAATTGACAGGCTTTAAAGAATATAAGTTGTCACCTTGTACACGCAGAATAGCAACACAGGGTAGAGCTAATTGACTGGCAAACAACTTTCTTCTGAACCAAGAAATACACACACCCCTGAAAAAAATCACATCGTCAAATTATTTCACTGTAATATTTTGAGTATTGACCCGTTTCCTGCCTGAAACGTGCTCTCAAACCTCATAGACAGAAAGTCAATTCTGCCGAATTCATTTTCTGAAACGGGAGCACATTTGTTAGTGACAAACTTGATTAGAAAGGTATCTCCTGGCAACCCGGGAAGCGGGAGATGCACACATAGGCACAGAAAATGAGGGATGATTCAAAATGGCTAAATAGTTTCTAGATTTAAAAAAAAAAATAAAAAAATTAACTTTCCACAACACAAGTGAAAACTGGAGTCTAAACAGCACAGTGAGGTTTTGTTTCTCTTTGCAGACGCAGTTATACTCAGCACTCAACCTACACACAGTCATTTAGAGCAGTGGTCAGGAAAGCATCTAGGCTCAACCAAACGGAGCATCCCCAAACTATGCTCCACAAGCTTCTTCACAAACCCTGTTTTATCAGCCTCTCAAGCACTGATGGAAAACTCTTGCAGAACAAGCATGTCCTTGGAGCACCGGATCAGAGCCCTTGAGTCCAAAGAGTGAAGTAAGTCCCGCTGTCGAGGACTTGTCCCTGAGATGTCTTACTGCCGATGCTCTCACCAGCACTAGCCCAAAGCCTCAGCTGACATACACGAAATTAGTTGGAAACAAAGGATAATTCAAAGCAATTCAAAATAAGGAGGACTTTTGTGGGCATGAATTTGAGGCTCTCCTGCCTCCAAGCTCTGCCACCATCTCATCTGGCACTCCTTCACTCAGCTCCAGGTTCTCCACACCACACCAAAGGGTTTCAGATGGCCAGGCCAAGCAACCATTGTCAGGTTTTAAGAATCACAATTTTAAGTTCTACCACTGAAAATACCTTTGTTTGGAGAACTCTGAAAAAACCACTCAATCCTTTCCCTTTCTGGCAGGCGCTGTCATCATATTGTGATGCTGGGGAGAAATGAATGTCTTTGCCAGAGCTGTTCCTTGCAGCAATTAAATACGCAAAACTGCAAAAGAAACACAAGCCTCTTCCTGGGGACTGTCAGGTGCGTTCTCCTAGCAGTGCCCAGCCAGCTCACAAAAAACCACGGTCCCAAGGAGAATAACGTTTCTGCTCCAGAATGAAAGGCAGCAACATAAAACCAGAATTTTGGCATTTCCACTTTGAAGGGGGGATGTGGCATTTCCACTTCTAAGCTTTTTTTGTAACCACTCCAGTAAGTCTATACCTGTACGGCAGCTAGTCTGAGGATAGAGCGATGATGCTAAAAAGACTAGATGGTTTTTAAAAATAGCAGATATTGGGAACGTGAAATCCATAAAACATGGTTTTATGGGCTCTTTAGACACATTTCTCTCTTCTTCTTGTACTTTTCTTCTCGTTGGAAAATCTTTCTGTAGCACGAGCTTGTGGGGACCACCCAGGGTGTGGTGATGGGGCAGGCAGGGTGGGAGGGTGGCACCCGAAGAGCTGCACCACGTGTCAGACTGCTCTGAACAACCGCACGTCAACACCTCGCAAGCAACATTTTTAGCTGAACAGATTAAATACCAATGGGAAATCTACTTATTGCATCTCTCAAAGTCAACCTCCAACTATTTTAGTTGCTAAACTAAACTGGACAAAACTTTGGAGAAAGAAAAGAGCTAATATATAATGTTTACATGATACTGAAGGGCTCTAACATTAAACTCGACATCCTGGGAAACTGAAAACTTACACTTGTGTGCACATAACAACAAATTGATGAAAAAACTTAACTCGTGAAATTTATATCTTTAGTCATGATGGAATGTAAGAAATTATACTTCAAACCAGACAGGATTTTAAGACCAAATATTTTTTTCTGTGTCTCAAACTAAGGCAGTTGGTTTATTTACTTTTCATCCTGTTGATTCATTTTTAAGAAATATGATAGGTATATTTGGAGGAAAAAGATTTTTTTTTTTTCTAGTATATTAAACAAAAGATATTTCCAGCTGTTCACAGGCTTGGGACATGGGAGGCAGCAGTATAAGTGATGGATTAGTGAGCAGAGTGCAGGACAAGTGGTCAAACTTACTTGTTAAAGACAATTAATCAGAGAACTTCCACAGCTCTGCAACACAGCCTTCACAACTGCGTTTACCTTTTCAGTATGTTTCAGTGCAACCTATCACCTCTTTTAAGAAACAAAAAGCTCCTTAAATTACATTTTTTTTCCCTGGCTTCTCTTGGTTCTTGCTCACCTAAGCCTGCCTGTAGCAGGAGACCTTCTTGCAAGCCACTCAGATTTGAAACTGAGCATAAGGCTTTCACCCGTCCCTAGGCAGGATGGATTTTTCATGCATCTCCAAAGGTTGGTCATAGCTAATAAAAACCAGTAGTTCAGCTGGGCCAGATTTAATCCATAGCCATTTGGAGAATTTACCTTGATGTACTTTTCAAGAGATTGATTTTGAGAGGATGGACAAAGAACAGCCCATTGAAAGTCTATCATGATGATCATCCATAATCACTAATCTCAACCTGGGGACAGAACCATTATAATTTGGTATGCACGGGTATGAAAGACAGGATTTGGGCCAGAGGAAAAAGCCTTCATAGACAGATGTTTTCTGAAGTCCTAGCTGCTGCTCAGATAGTAATGTTACACATGTCATTTTGTAACAAAAAAAAAGTACGATTATGTTTACACATAGCTCAGCACATGTAACATCCAAGGCAATATGAGGAAAGAAACAGCATTTAAGGGAATAATAGGCTGAAAGTAAGCTGTACTCTAACATGAAGCACAGAGATTTCTTGTGGGAGAATTACACTAAACTCTAATATTGACGTAAGGTTAAAAGATACTCTGAATCAATTGACATTTAAGGCTGCATCACTGTTAGTGTGTCTGGAAAATGCAAAAACCTTGTTAACCCTCACGTACGGATCTTTAACTTTCAAATGCTACCTTCATTTGATACTAAGAAAAAGATATTTAATATAATCAGGAGTCTTTATGCTACTAAGAAACAGCCAGATAGTGTATTTTCGTTTTAAATAGTACAGGCTAGAACCCCAACTTTCATAAACCAGCTGTTGATGTCTCCCCTGGGGAACTGCAGCCTAGCTGTGTTTCCTGTTCATCCAGAGAAAACTGGCAGGACTCAAAGAAGAAATGACTTTTACAGTGTCACCCCCGTTTTCCTCATTTCTGTGGGCCCCTAGCTAATTTTCCTTCCGCCGGTTGTGTTTGAGAGCTGCAGCATAGCCCTACATAATCTGCTGCTTCATGCAGTGTTTACACTTTCCAGCCTCTGAAGAGAGTTTAAATTATTTCCTGTTTCTTCAGTCTGGGATGTGGTCACCCGGCTGTCTCTGATGCTTCCACTCCAGTAAATGCCATTACGGTTTAATGACCCTTTATCATCCCTCTCCTGAGAGCAGATGGTGAGTACACGCACACGGAGACAGCTAAAGATACACAACTTCATCAAATCTCCTCAAATCCATAATTTATACGCAAGGAAGTTCACCAGCCATCTAACCTGATTAGGTTCTCATGCCCCACTTGCAGAAGTTAGAGATACTTCCAGAATTATTTATAAAAATCAGTGAGAGGTGAACTGGTAAGTAAGTGATAAAAGAAGTTGTATTTGAAACTGGTGACCATTAACTGAACCTTCAGCTGCATAAAACCTCCAGAGCTGTGCCTGATGCCTTTCCACAGGAGAGCTAAGATGGTGTGGAGCCTTTTGCTCCTTAACACAAATTTATTAATTTTTTCTAAGTTCGGTTTTGAAAAAAATTCAGATAAACTTTTTAGAAACCAGTCTTTCATTTTGAGGAAGACTGGACCAAATGTTGAACTTCACAGTTTAGGGGCTATAGAAAATAAACTCGGTGTCATGAAAGTATCGTGACAGTTCATTAAGCCATGTCCCTTGTCTTTTTAAGTAGAAGTTTTGTGCGTAAATCAGAAACTGCACTTGTCAAGATGAGAAGATAAATGAAACTGCTCCTTTAAATATACACACTACACTTAGAATATGTTTTTGGAACCAATGCTGCCTAAATTCCAGAGTTCACAACAATTTCAATTCAAGTTCTTTTAACAAATGAAAAATATTAGTGTAGTCTAATATAGAATACTTTATGGTTTGACTTTTATTTTGTGCCATGCTCTTCCTAAAGGCAACACCTTGCACAAATGAGAAAGCCCTGCAATATTTCTAGCGTTAGTGCAGGGCAACATTGCTGATTTTGCACAGTGCGGCAACTACCCTGTCGTCTTCCCTCCAATGTCACTTCTCTCTGCTGGTGAACGAACGCTCCCAGACAGTTGTGGGACAACCGATAGCTTTTTATTAACTGCAGCTGCTTGGTTTTACTCGAGCAAAGAATTCAGGAAACTCTGTAGATTTTATCTAGTAGGACACCAGTTCTATCCTGTGGACAGCTTACAAAATGGTAATATCGGATAAGCTCGAGTCTACTTTGCTGATGAAAATCTAGGTTGGTACTTTAGTTTCATCACATATTTCACCAATAATCCCATACACATGAAAACTGCAGAAAACCAAAATAATTTTGTCATATCTGTTATCACAAATGCAACATGACACATCCACTCAACTGGATTTTTTGAGTAGTATCTTATACAGTTTCATTACTTTTAATATCAACTTGCTTTTCCCCTTGCTTGTAAGATTTTAGCTATAATGTATGGTGTTTGTTTTGAGGGTTTTTTGGTACTCTATAAGCTTGGCAGACCAGGTGTTTCCTTTTGAAAAAGGTTAAAACAACAAGAGAATAGATTTCCCTACAGGGAATAGGGCCGAGAAGGTGCCTGCCCAGCATCTCTTGGGCATTGCAGCTCCCTTTGCAATAAACACATCAAGAGCTAAGATAAACAACTAAAACACTTCAACACATCTGAATTTCCAGAGGAGCTGAAAGGGAATAGTATTATCATTACTATGGCTCATTAGTAACCTTGCTTAGTATGAATCTTGCATTCAGCACCCAAACACATTTTACTGCCTGCAGCTCTTAAGAGACGTTACTCGGGCTCCGATTCTTCAGCTGGGAGACTAAAGCACCAGATATGGTACAAAGAAAGGTCTCTCCCGAAACACCTTTACCCGTATCTGTGTAGTCATCACCCGTGCACAAAAGGGTCCTTGTCCGTTAGAAGGACTCTACACTTCCCTCACACTCGTCGGGATAAGTTGCCAGGCTTTGACTGTGCACTTTGTGTACATGATTTCTTCTCATTTACTGACATCTACAAGCAAACGCCTGCACAGAAAACAGCAACGATCCTGCGTTTCAACAGCCAAATCCTCGTACGCCTCCTAGGGCGAGCGTTACCCCTTACTGCGAAACTATGGGGTCTGCTGTTGATCATATTTTTTTAGCTTGTGCAGAATTATTTGTTAAAACAAGTTTAGGTATCAAAAAGTAGCTAAAGGCAATTCCCTCTTAAACATCTCTTCTCACTATAAACTATTCAAGTTTCATAATTGTTTATACAGTAACTTACCAGTGCATGGTGACAGCTGTTCCCCAGTTCCTCCCAGTGGTCTTATACTTGATATTTTTCCACGTACAACACATCCTCTCTCCTCAGCATGAAGCTGTTTCTCTGCGTTTCATTTGACCACAGTCCTCTTAGACGTCTGCTGCCTTATTTACATTTTCTTTGCAGAGCACTTGAATGTCTATCCCCTGATATAGGGTTTCCTTCTGGCAAGTCTTAAATTTGTCTTCTTTAGTCCATTTGCCGACTGCCTGGGATAGTCAGCTTCTGTAAATTCTGCCATCTCCTTTAAAATCTACACCACTGCATTTTATATCTTGCCATAAGAGATACTTTATTTCTTTGGTATCCTTCTGATACTTTCCTCTAACATTAAATCACTGGGTTTCCTTACTGAAAACCAGGCTGATACTGGTGCAGCCCTTTGCTTTATAAGCAAAACTACTTTATAGGTTCCTAGAGAATATGTACCTTTTAATTGTAGTAAAACAGATCTCTAACAAAGGCTTTCTGTGCAATAAATACAGGCAGGTCTTACCTGTGATTTATAGCTTGCCTCCTACCGTACGATAAAACTGTCTGCTGCACCATTGGAACTATTAACTAAAGCAGTATTGAGCTGAACATTCAAAAATCTTCTGATTCATTGGTTCAAAGCCAAATGTATGATGTTGCTGAAGTCAATACATAAAATTGCAGCTCAGGAATTAACAGCTTAAAGAAATCAAAGATCCCTCTCATCGCTATACTCTGCGTAACGGAGCCTGGGTAGCTGGAAGTAGACTTTGCTTTAAAATGCATATATATTTCTAAGACGGAGAGAATGCAGTAAAAAAGGGCAGATCGTGCATCAGTGCTTTCTTTTAATTAGGTCTGACTTGTTCAGCGAGGATATTGATACTTTCAGACTCAAAAGCAATACGATTTTCATTGAGCTCATTAAAAATTTAACTATTTCATGCTTCAATATACTACACCATATAAGTTTAATCAGAAATGACATTACCAAAACTAAAGCAGAGAAAAGCTAAAATGGTATCTATCACTCTTAGCAATAAAGGGATTTAAATTATGTGCAATGAAGCACTTAAAGCATACAAGAAAGTACTGGGTTTTGTTACGTTCCTCAGTAGCTTAAGAATACTAGGGATTACTTTATGCAATCTTTAAAGAAACCTTTCATTAAATAATTTTTACAGCCTACTTTTGAGCGTAAAGCAGATAATTTCACATTTTATTCCACCTGCTGGGTGCTCCTGTCCAAGTCTCTCTCCTTTTCGGTTGCCACGCCTGTAAAAGAGGAGTCCAGCACAGGGAACGGCAGCACCGGTGCCCTGCGAGATGCACCATCGGCCGCCCAAGGACCACCCGAGACCTCCGCATAATAAATGCTGGAGCACTGACGGCACTTCCAGCCTGGAAGTGCTCTTCCCAGCTTTGGGCAGGAGCCATGGGCTTACACGACACCCACGTGCTTCCATACTTTTCCTAACTTGCTATATTGCTCTTTTTGACATCAGTTGTACCGCTCCTTTGCTTCATTGTGCCGTGCTGATAGTATATTTTCTAATAATTCAACTTTTGCTTTCAGTAAAGCTGGACTGTTTCGCAGGGGGATCGCAACTGCTTTATTTAGCAAGTTTTTCAACTACGTTTCGAATTTTTCCTCCATAAATAACAGCACAAGGATACTAGTGCTCAGTATTTTTGTTCTTTAATGCAGACCACAAATGGAGGAGATTAGCCCGTAAGCTCATTCTAGCATCAAAATCAACTTGGTTTCTCTGTTTAAAGTAAATGCAAGGTAAGTGACAGGCATAAAAATCCTATCTAGAGAATTCGCCCCATTGTGGTAAAGTTTTACATAATTGTACTAGGAAAGTTTGGCAACGGGGTCAAGTTTCAGCAACAAAATTAAAAAACTCTTAATGTAGAAGCTTTGGGCTTGTGAAAGCAAGTCCTCAGCGTGGGTTTGTTTATTTATTTATGCTTTTAAAGGAAAATGTATATATTTGCAAAAGCCTGACACATTGCCAAGTACACTGGTTTTTGCTAATGTGATGCGCGCTTAAGCAGTACCCCATTCTTTCCTGCATCTGCTTATAATCATTATAGAAATGCTGAAATTACAACATTCCTAAGAAAATAAATTATCATCATAATATTCACATCAGCCCTTTCACAACTGGTGCTCATTGGGGATGCCTTTTATTCTGAAATGAGGGCAAGTTCTTCTTTCAATTAGGAGAAAAATGCTGAAAACAACAAACCTTAAACATACTCGGCGCACATGCTTAATTCAGACTAACTGTTTTCCATGAGAGCAGAAAGCTGCATGATAAAACCCTGGTGTACCTTTGTGGGGCAGGATGCCAATTCCCTCGGGTACACACCTAATACCGCATTGATATTTCACCATCTCTGCTTGCTCTGTGTTACGTTTTCCTTATTCTACCCGCCTTGGACTCCTTGGCTCCAGGAATCTCCGTAGCACACAGGTAACTGGATACCGCTGCTCTCTTCTTCTTGTGCTCTTCTCCTCGGCCAAACCTAATGAGGATATACCCTTCTCCTTGCTAGCGAGACACTTCCATACTTCACAGCCTGGGGTCTTCTCTGCTTTGAGACTTATTGCCTATTCAGGAAAAAATTATCTGCTCTTTCGTATGTACCTTCTGCACCGCAGAATTTCATGCGACTCGTGCAACTACTCTGGCCCTCAAGTAAGACCAAATTCAGTGCGGCTTCAAAGCGCTCCTGGGCTTTGAGCTCTAGCCAGAGAAGAACAAAGTCCAAAGACAGAGCATTTGAACCAGTGTGTTGCGAAAGCAAACGAAACTGCAGAGTGACATTTACTAACATCACGCAATGCCCCCAAAATCCATACACCTGGATACATGGCGTTATCCATCTTAAATGTCACTACCACCATGTAGAAATTGCACGGCCTTGCAAAAACCAGGGCAGTACCCAAACGTAAGGGTAGTATTAGAGGTATCGACTCGTGCTCTCGGGCAGACGGGGCTCGGGGGGCTGAAGTAAGCATCAGGGCACGTATCAAGTACGTGGAGGAGAACGGGCCAGCTCTCTGCCATCGACGGGTACTGCAAAAGTGCAATGACAACTCTTTCTGTAAGCGCAGCATTAGCTTAATGCATCTTTGTAAGTAATTTAAGCTGCTCCGCGTTTACAGAGATGAGGTTATCTAGGCACCTGGAAGCATTTGTAAGAATAAAAGCAAAAAAAGTTTCAGCCATTTGTCATGCAACTCCAATTCTGCTTTCGTAATATTCCAAGAAACCACAGTGAAATTGGGCAAAGCATATGTTTCTCTCAACTCACTTCTCAGCATTTAAATGAAACAAATCAATATTACTGACATTCTATCAACAAAGCCACAAACAACCCCGAAAGTTTTAAAGCCTAGTGAAAGGCACCAGACACTGCGCTTTCCCACCCCTCCATCCTGATGGCTCCAGTGAAGAGCTGCTCTGTCAACAAGTTCTATGTTCTAGCAGAGAATGCAACAGCCAGAAGAATTCTATTTATGCTCAATAATTTGTCCTACTTTTGTCCCTGCTATACCTGGCTGAACCGTTCATGCTTGCTCTTAAAGAGCTTTATTGATGTTTGGCTCCGAGACGATGCAGCGCTATCCTACGCAACAAGATCTTTAACTTTTGCAGAAATCATTTGGTCTAAAGGACAGCTAATTTGCTTAAATGAATCAATTACATGCCCGTAAAAGAAAAGCCAAAGGACCTGGAGAGCTCTGAGCAGACGATTCTGTCTCACCAGCTTGATTCAGCGAAGAGCAGCAGGATAAGACACCAGGAGCCGTTGGCAGGGCAGCTGCCGAGGAAAACTGGTCCTTCCAGCGCGGCACAGTCCCCCGGGACCTTCACCGTCAGCAGCCGCATCCCAGTGGCACCCCATGTGGGACCAAGCACCCAGCCCTCCCCGGTACCCCCGCCCAGGAGAGCCAGCCTGCTCCCTCATCTACCGCTCTGAACCTAGTACCATTCCGGAGGGGGAAAAAAAAAAAAAATGCAAAACAAAACATATACTTGCTCGCAGGCTTCAGGGCGGGCTATAATCCTGCTTTCACTACTGGAAGATGATTACGGAAATCCCCGTAATTAATCTGGAAGGCTGTGTGCCCGTGGCAGGCTGTGCCGGGTGGGCTGATGAGCCTGTGCCACGCGGGACTGCACCCACTGAAGCATCACCTCGCTGCCCGCTGCGTAAACCTTCACTCTTTTTGCAGGTTTAATCTTTGGGGAGCAGACTCTTCCTGAAGCCTCCCCTCCAAAGGCGCTGATAGAAAATACCTTCATACATCATTACCGTTTTTCAGGATTTTATTGCGGCGAGGGCAGCTATATAGATGTATCTTTCTCCTACATATACTGCAGGTTTATTGCTTTACGCATGTTTTATTTAAGCATCAAATCCACTAGTTCATAAGGTCAATGTAACACGTATTTAATTGCCACGTTTAAGTAAACAGATTCTTTCCCCACGGTCCTTTTGAATCAGTAAAGACTGCACTTGAACCTTCTCCACACAGCCCCAGGAACAAAACGCTGTATTGCAATTGCGATAACTAAATTTACACACTTGTGGATGTACATAAACATGTATATCAAACAGACGGTGAGAAATAGTTAAGGAAATGCCAGGAGGTAGATTTGCCGAAGGAAATACCTGGAGGACACCCGCAGTCCTCTCATCCCCAAGCCAGAGGATGCCCACGGACACAGACCCCACACTCCGCACCACCGCTCCCGGCGTGCCAGTGGAAACCGCTCCCAGGGTTCCAACAAAAGCAGTATTTGCTTTATGCAATATATACTGGAGAGTAAATCAAAGCCATTCACTTGAGATACAGGAAAGGACGGGGACTAAGCTCGTCAAAAGCGACAGACAAATGGACCAACATCTACCTTCCGTGCAATCCATACAGTATTCACAACGTGTCGCCTGGGATTACTGCGTACCACATTCTTTGTAATTGAGAGTAGAATACATGTTTCAATTTTGTTTATGTGTCAATTAAGTATTTCTGCATTCAGCTATTATAAAATAAAAATTATATTATTCCATTTTTAATATAATATTCTGAAACTGCAGCTTTTGATAAGATAACCATGCTTTTATTATAACTTTATGTAAATTGCCATAGATCCAGCGAATTCAATTAACTGAACTGAATTCCAATTTGCAGAGAAGCCTGGTCCAATAATTCAAAACCTGCATTTCTTGAACATTTTTTAATTGACCAGTGCTTAGAAATCTGTCATTTCTATTTTTACTATTGTTACATAGCTGTCAGCATACATATTTCATAGAAACTGTGAGATGCCCACAAAAACAGGTTAATTAAGGAGTTCTCATACATCCCAGTCATCTTAACAAGCAGACCCCATGAGCAAACAAAAAGTGAAGCAAATGAAAATATTCTGAAGTATTTATTCAGTGATAAAATGAAAAGTTCTATTCAGTCTTCATTTCCTTAGCAATTCTATAGATTCATTTTTTAATGTTCTTTGGGTTGGATTCACTGTGACTCATATTTGTTTCTAAATGGTGGTGGTAATTAGTAAACACAGTTCCTTCTAGTTCTGTTTATCCCTGTTGGGATGTATTCCCTTGGAGACAGACTATCAAAAACAGGAAGACTTGTAACTTTAAATTGTATGATGTCTCAATAATTTCTTTAAAGTGGAATACATCACAATAAAGTAAACACAGCATTACTGAAAAGAAAGCATGTATTCATTAGTAAATCATTCCGTACGTATAAGAAAGACCAAAAAAAACCAGGAACTGATGGATCCTGTGTAAGAGAACACTATCAGAGGAGAAATAAAAAACTACATTAAGTGATTCAAAAGAAAGTGTTGAAGCCTGATAAACAAACCACAGCAATCTCGCCTAACAACGTTTTAAATTCCTTATTTTGTAAGAGCATATAAAGCAACGGATGTTTCCTCTATCAGAGCATTGTGGCGGTGCTTAGGGGGACTGAACAGAAGGAAGGAGCTCCTTATTTTAACACAAGTGCAACAAAAAGCTGGACACCCCTCCCAGGTGCTGCAGGGCTTGCCAAGCCCCTCGCCCGAGATGCTCCGTGTTCCCAGCAGCATCACACCCTTGCCTAACCCTGGTTACCGCAGGAAAGGGAATTCCTGTCCTAAAGGTGCAGCCCTCCCCTCGAAGAAACTTTACACCTAGCAAAGGTATTCCTAATTTAACTCTTCCCCTCCTGTTACTGAAGTTCATTTCCTGTTTCCAGCAGTTTTGCATCTCTGCTGAAGGACAGATTCTCCTGTTTGTTGGGAGTAAATCAGCTCCGCAGCGTCATTTTTGTCCCTGTAATTTGTGTGAAGGAGCCTATACTCTTGGCTAGTTATCTGATTTTATAGTGATAAAATTAAAACAAAGGTAACTGAAGAATCCAGGTGAGGAAAAAAAAAAAAAAAGACCCAGTGATTAAACTATACCAAGTGTCAGGATCTGTGGTTCTGTTTCTCAGTCTTTTTTAAACGACTTAACATCTCACACGTACTGCCCTGGGCTCACACAGAACTCTTCTGCACAAAAGATCTAGGCCACTGTTTGGAGAGAAAATAACTAAGTTTTGCGATGACAAGCTCCTTCACCCCTTGGACACAAGCGAAGCCCCCTCAACCAAAAGGAGGGGAGAAGGCTGGAGGGCGGGTGCCCCACGTGCCACCACGCACCCAGACCCTCCTGGGGACACCAGGAACACGGTGCGCTGCCCAACTCATCCAGTCCCCCCATATACCCCATGGAAAAAAAACCATGCTGCCCACCGTCTGTGACTTCTTACCACTTTCTGAGCAGAACAAGTGCTACAGCGAGGGGAGGGAACATCCCTGCTCTACCGTGCAGAGATCCCCATGACAGCTCTGACATGCGAGCGCCCCTTAGCCCGGGCAGCGCAGCGCGTCGCTGCCGCTCAGACCCAAGAGCACTCGTTCCTTAGAAGATTTTAAACGAAGGTTGTGTGTGTTTGTTTTTTTTTTTTTTCATTTATTCACCCGTGGTTTTTTTTTGTATGCCCCATCCCAGGCAATTACTGGACTATCTGTTAGAGGTGATGGCCCATTGCATCCTGGCCCATCCTGTAAAAAATGGGAAGGTAACGTTCTAGAGCATGCCAAAAAGAGGATGAGGTGGTACAGGAGACAGAACGGCACTATCTTTTTATAGTAATATAAGATTCAAAATAAGATTTAGAAAGCAAAAGACAACAGAAGGGGTTTGGACAATACTACGATAAACCAGCACTTGCTACTTGATGGTATATACCTACCACACATCCCTTCAGCTTGGTGATGGCAAGGATGCTGCATAAAGAACACAATTCAAGCGCCAGATTCTTTTCCAGAACATTTTTTTGTTTTATATGCCATTAAGGAATTACTTGCTAGGAGCAACGAATACAGAAAAACATTCAAAGTACAATCCTTATTCTTTTATGATTCAGCTGTTTCCAGTAAATAAGAGAAGTCAAGAATAACTTTAATTACTCAGCTT
Source organism: Burhinus bistriatus (assembly GCA_013397275.1). NCBI lineage: Eukaryota > Metazoa > Chordata > Aves > Charadriiformes > Burhinidae > Burhinus > Burhinus bistriatus. The sequence continues at coordinate 61,101 of VYXH01009403.1, read as the reverse complement.
CAGCAAGCTCTCCCATAAAAGATGAGAGCTATCAACTAAAAGTATATACTGTATGAGTAAAAAATAATACTGGAAGATTCACCAAAAAGCACTTAGGTTTAGAAAAAGAAGGAAAATTACTCTATGTGTTATTTTAGACTATATAAAGATGACGGTCATGAAAGGGTAGATTTATTCTCTCTTACATCTTTGATGACTTACCAAATGGATCACAGTCATCAAAGACAGAATAGTGATGCTTGGTAAAGCTCATTCTTTTAATGCTACCCATATTTTTCTTCCATTAAGACTTGAACAAATAACATTTCTAAGATTATCAGAAAATATTGAACTGTTAAGATAACTGGTTCATCGTTCCACCAAAACAAAAGTGTATTTTTTCAATGTGCAAATGTTTCTTTTCATAACAGAAAAATAATTTATAAAAAGACAAAGCTACATGCCAAGGAAAAGCTAATGCAAGTCAGCAAGTCTCAGTATGGCAACGCTAAGATGAATGGGTTTTGTCCCTTTTGTATTATTTATTGTGCCTTTATATCTGTGAATTCCAAACTATCTATTACCAGAGCTGGTGCCCGCACTCAATTTATATAATATTGTGACAGTCAGTTGTTTCCATCATTCCTAAAAGCCACTTCAACTGAAGCTGATGTTAATGCACTAATATCAAAGTTGGGATTTATGCTGCCTCCCACATACGCTGTAATTGTGTATGAAAGGGAAGTCACTATGCTATGGAATTACTTTTGCGCACTTTTTCAAGCAAACAAGACCTTGAATTGCTAATTGTTAAGACTATGCATTTTAGATAATTGCTGATTACGGTATTTGAAGTGTAAGTGATTGTTAAATGTGCTGTTTGGCTAATGCCCAGGAAGCCAACGTGATATCATGGATAATTATAGACAGTTTAATTGCTTCGGGTCTTTTAATTGGCAAAGTACACGGATGAGGAGAGACAAGATGAAACTGAAAGGTCTGCTGAACCAAGGAGGCCTCCAAAATTGCATGTCGTGAGCTGACCCTCTGTATTCCGGGTTCATTCTTTAGGGACCAAAGTAGGACAAAAGGAGACGACATCCTTTTCAAAAGAAAAACTTAGCCTGTCCTACCTCTACAGCTAGTCTTTGCTTGCGAGAAATTCCTCTGCTTGGCTGCCAAAAGCTGCCTCTTTTCAGCCCCATGTGTTATGCAGACATGAATTCCTGCAGAGACATTGTCACCGCATCTTGGTTTACCCCGTCTGTCCTCGGGTGAGCTTGCTTGTTTCATCTGACAGGAAGGGTTCCCGAGAAGTATGGCTTTGAGTCGCAGCAGCGGTTAGATGTGGAGAAGCAAGAACCTGCAGAGTATTCATGCCTGCAAATTTTCCTAGATAGCAATGAGTTTTGAGTAAGAATTACAGAATTTAGCTCATGAAGTCCAGCCAGCAGATGGAGCGAAGTAGCCTTTGTGATTCGGATAACTCTGTTCTAGCATTCATGACAATTCATGAATCTCCCAAAAGTTATTAGAGAAATTTAAAGCTCATGAAATGAGTCAGGTTGGCAGATGTAAAAATATGAGTCCTCCTTTCACCCAGAGAGAGGTGGCTGTGCAAAAATCCCTTATAGCGGTTTGCACATCTCTCTCATTTCCGAGTTTGTCTCTCCAGTGGCTAAAGGGTGTTCTTTTTAAAATAACATTCTGATAATAAAATATATTGCTGGACTTCCTGCGCAATAGCCTTTAGTCACCCAGAGCAGAAACTTGGCACTGAAGTAATCGGAAGCGCATCTGTTTCCCAGGCACGAGAGCCTGATGCATGGGTCTCCGCTCGACTACGTGGCGATGGATCGCTTATAAAATTTTATTTCTCATGTAGTTTCAAAAAAAAAAAAAAGAAAAACAGCTCATGATTTCAATTTGTAAATATTTTTCCAGGATCCGTTTCAGTTTGCCATTGATGACAATAGAGAGATACACAAAACTAATCACAGCGCTAATTTGCATTGTCATACGTCGAGACTTAAAATGAAGGAACATGTTCAGGGTAGATGAAAGCATTAAAATACCCTCATGCAGTTGGTATAAAAGCTTTACACTGTGATAAATGGCCATACAAAAGCAATACAAAGGATCAGTAGGTCAACAGTCTCTTGTAGGTAGGTTCATCTGCCGCTCTTAATCCTAAAGTGTCTGAAGGCACTGGAGACCTCCACGCAGCTATAACGGACAGGAGCCATGCGAGGGGAGGGCAGGACTATAGAAAAAAGTATGTAAAAGGTGTATAAACCAAACACAAGAAATTTCAAAGCAACATGCTCAAACCCAAGCAACGAGCTGCAGCAGTAACTGCAAGACTGCGAGGTACAGGACTGCGGATGCAGGAGGAGACATCCTGGAGGCACGAGACTGCCCGAAGCAGCAAAGGTGACTCTTCTAGAGAGCCAGACGTGATGGGCCCAAGGGTCTGGTCTGCAGCCTGAATCAGAGGGAAAACTGCTGTAAACCCTAAAAAGGAAAACCTGACCTCTGTTTCTGCTTCAGTTTTTGGAAAAATGTGGACGGACACTAATTAGGGCAGGCAGTCTATCGGCACAAACTCTCAAACGTGCTTTCCACTGAAATTTCAGCCATGCAAATGGTGGCAGACATCAGAAATGTTTATTTTGTAAAACTTCAAAGTGATATTTTTATTTAAGGAATAACTGGTTGAATTGCACGATCCCTGATAGTGTTACGAAGATGATCGTGTTGCTCAGAATGAGCCCATCGGTAAGACCTTACGCTTGCTACCATCAGTTCATGTTTTGTGATATTTCTGCTATCACATCCCTGTAATGACTTCGTTGTAGGAGTTAGTCTTCAAGATCATAAAAGGTCTTGCAGGTTTGGGTTCTGAAGTAATCTAAGCTGTGTTTTTGAGAGGTTAGATCTCCCTATGACTTTATTTCTACTTTTGAAAAATTGATTTATCCCCCTTCTCAGAATACTACCAAGTTTTAATTCTAGTGTCTATAAATTTAAAATCTTTGAAGTATTTGACTCGCCTTTGTAAGTTCATGCTAGCAAAAACATCTACCAAAACACCCCATTGCTAGGATATCAGAGTAATGATTGTAGACCTGTGTTACACTTAACTGGTTTAAATGCTGCCAAAATGCTGCAAGAATTTTCCGTAGGTGCCTCCAAACTCCTTTTCATCTTTGGCAGGTGGCCTGTAAACGGTCACAAATAGGTATTTTTTGTTTATTCCTTATTTACCTGGGATTCAGCAATGCCCTTCCCAGGGGTGCACTTTGGGAAGCATGTCCCATGAGAAGCGGGGGGCTCCGGGGGCCACCAGCCAGCAGGTCGAATGGGGCAGCTGTCCGCAATGTCACCGCTTCCTCTGCGCTGTGAGAGGGCATCACCACAGCCAAGCAAACGACACTTCAATAAATTCACATACACACCCTGCAGCACACGTACCCAGCAGCACGCGTGCAAAAAGACAACCTAAATAAACCCTAATCCGACGTTTGGTGTAATTTATAAGTCTGTGTTTTTCCTCACATGAAAGAGTATCCATCATTTCAGATCTCTGAACAGTTCTGGTTTTAAAATATTACTGTTTTGAAAACTTTACACGAGAGTTTGTGCTGAGTTTTGCACAAGTTAATGGCTTGCAGAGACTGCAAGCCTGAATGCCTTCCAGAGACTGCAAACATGAGAAGTAAAGGAAAAAAGGGACCAATGTAGACAAAACTACTACCATAAACTTATATTAATTTTTAATACATACATGGATGTATACACATAGGTACACACATACCTTTATTGAACTAATTCAGATCCCAGAAAATTTTCTGAAACCATCTTCTGCCTACCGTAGCTATTACAGATGTCTGAATTGCAGAAGATTGCTTTGTACAGAAAAACAAATACATTGCCATCACAGAGTCAAGATGTGGTTAGACAGGGTGCTAAATCTCATCTTGGCTCCCTTTCCCAGAAGAGGTTGGACCAGATGATCTTTGGAGGTCCCTTCCAACCTGGGCTGTTCTATTGCTCTTTCATCAAGGTCAGTGCCCAGATCTCTTTGGGGTTCACCAAGCCCCCAACCCCATGACAGCCTGGCCAGCCTGAGACATGCTGCAGGGAGTCCCCAGCCTTCCTCTCCAACCAAGCCTGCCTATCTCCTGCCCCAAACCAACCTCTCATGTCCTTACAATGACCGCATCAGTATGGATGCAAGAGCAGATCCCTGCTCTGTGCTAACCTGAAGACTTTCCTTTCATATGTGCCACCACAGCTGGCATGGGCTGAGCCTGAATTTGAATGCCACCTTGGCAGTCATTTAGTTCTCCTGATGATGTCCTAATGGCATCTACTTTATGCAAAACTGCAGAAATTAGAGCTGGAGAAGACACATTAGGTAAATTACGTCGAATGACTGGAATGGTATAGATGGAAATAACTAACATACCATTTCTTACCATACTGCACTTCTGATGAGTCACGGGAACGTTGGAATATTGTGTTCTTGGAAGAAAACATCAAAGAAAGAGGAACAAAGGGTTGCCCTACTTTAAAAGAAAAAAAAAAATCCTAGCAGACTTTAAAATACAGTAAATCTATGACCATTTTTCAAATCACTGTTCCCCAAATGTCTGAATTACCTCCAGCTACGATGAATTATATCTTCTTTCCACCCTTTCACTGAAAATATCCAAGCAACAGACCTATCACCACCTCCTTGAGATAACATCCTATGGGTCCGTAAATCTCGCTCTCGGAAAACTTTCTCCATTGTCATGTTTTCTTAATTATGTTTTCACCTTTCACTCAGTTATACTCCTCTTTGTACAAGTCTAAATGGATGCTTTTCCAGCTTGCAGCTTTTCTCTGATGGCTCTTGTCCTTTTGATTTTCAAAGGGGCTGCTATTCCCTGCTCAGTTTTGCCTGCGAAATCCTGGAAGATCATGGGGTTTCGCAGGTGTAACTAAGAGAAGAATTTATCCTGCGGATTCTTTATTACTGATGGAAATGTAGAAGCCAGAAAGATCACAGCTTGAGTTTCAGGACTCACGTAGCGTTAGCAAAGCTAGCAGCTAGGAGAATGAAAAATACCTTTTCCCTGTAAACTGAACAGATTGAGGAACAATAAAGCATGAAATCACACACTGTACCACTTACAGACATTTCTTAGAAGAGCATTTTGATATAAAATACAATATAGCTATTTTTCAATTGTCGTAGCCTGGACATTTTGTTTACAGCCAACGATACATAAAAGATTTTGAGCCTCGTTCACTTTGCCTGCAACTGTCTGCAGCAAAGCTGAAATTCTCTGCTTCACCTTCAAGCTGATTTCCTAGGGAAGCACCGGTGCTTTAAGCCTGATGACAGAAAGCCGGGCTACATACAGATGCTAGAAACATTATTTGGAGATGAAAAGAAGGTATGTTCGTGTTGTAGGCTTTGGTCGACCTTAACCCTCTTGTCTTTGAATTGCTCAGTTCTCAGACCCAGACCTAAGCCTCTTGACTCTGGATTTGAAAACCCCTTTGCTATCCCAGGATCAGCAGCTTGTCTATACAAGTAGAAAGCTTAAACGTAGCATATTTCAGGTATCTCCAAGGCTGCTTTTCCTGTGAATTTTCACAGCTTTTTTCCAAATACGCTTACCCTCAGACACCACCTACTCCCCAGCCCCACCAGAGCTCATCTTCCACTTCGCAGGTTGTCAAATGACTGCTCAGAGACTTGAAAAAAAACCCAGTCTCTGCAGAGTTTTAATATAAATGTTAGTGGGTAGCTAAGAATTAGCAGTGATCTATGGTTATGCAAAAGACAATGAGAATTAACCCCTTACGGGGGCTGAGAAAGCTTCATAAAACATTGCTGCTTCAGGTCTTTTCCTGTCCACTGCTACTTATCTAACCACGGTTCCTGTGATCACTACGCCTGTTAATGCAGCAATTAGTTACAAAAGCAAGCAGAACTGATGCTACATTAAGCACACTTAGCACGTACTAATACTACACTGCAAATCATTCATTATAGTTTTATTACCTGCCTGAATGTCAGACAACACTGAGAAACCAGATTATTTGAGGCCAAATGGGGAACTGTGTCACCTCTGTCACCTGCCTGACTTGGTGGTGGCCCTGGACCAAGGGTTCGGACGTGCACACTGAGCTGCAGCACTGCCAGCCCTTCTGCTGAATCTCACCCTCCAGCCTTCCCTGATCTGCAGCTGCTGGACACCGCGGTTAAACCTGGCATAAACTGAGGGACCGACGCGTCTCCCACCGAAACACAACCCTGTGGTGACACAGCCCCAGTCAAAGCACCGAGCACCATACATCTCCTGGTCTCGTCTTGCTGCAGTACGTACAGATCTTATAATTTGGCATTGTATGTCTAAAAGAAGAATTCAAAGACGCAGAAAAGACTTAAACGTAGTTAATGAAGACTTTTCAGGCAATGGAGCTGGTGAACATGACTGACAATCTCGGGACAGTAATTCCAGGTCCACCATTAACTACTATTAGTTTATCTAAAAAGTAAAATAAAAAAAGAATAACCAAGGAAGAGCACTGAATAGATTACATCATATAAATAGATTATGGTTGATTTCCTGTTTGTGATCCATTACATTAAGAAAATGTAGTTGTCAATTTATGCCGGTGATGGAGAAAATTTGCAATGATTCACTATAACTTGATAGAATTGATAGGGTCATCTATAGGAAGGAAAGGGTGATATTACCAGAGTATCAAATGTAAATGAAATACATAAATTATGGTTTGATGTAAGAGATCCCACCCAGAAAATACTGGCTATAAGATTAAAAAGTAATCTCAGAGACAACACGGAGGGTTGATGCACGCTGGGGAGATATGGCCAGTGAAGGGCTCCCGTGTGGGACGTTTGCAGGCAGTGCCGGTACGGCTTCACTGGAAGATTTCACCGAGCACCTGAATAATTTGCTGTGGACACTGAAGTGAAAGAACTGAATTCTATTACTTGAAAGTTAATTCCCTCGAAGTCAAACATCTTACAGCCCAACAGCTCTCCCCATGGTAGGTCAGACATGGGGTGAGGCAGAGAGGAAGGGTTTAATGTTAAAGAGACGACAAGCGTGGCAAGAACTCAACCTCAGCTCCTGTTCTTACCCATGAAAGTTCTCACCACAAAAGCACCAAAACCTGTGGATCCTACACATGTGTGTTTAAGAACACAGCACACCAAACGCCCTCAGAAGATTACATGGGTAAGACCAAGTAGCGTGGACAGGAACGAGCTTGCACAGAGCCAATAAGGGACAGACACCCGCTTATTAGTGGAAGATACTCTTTGCAAAACGGCTTCCACGCCTTGAGCCTAATAAAAGGACTAAAAATACCTTAAAAAAGGTCGTCTTGTCAACTACAGCTTGTGAGTCTGAAGGGCTCGCACGCTGCCTTCAGCAAACTGAACTCTATCCCAACCTGCACATCTCTTGAACGCTGCTGTTGTTTTAAAACCTAAAGAAGAATAAGGGAACTAAAGTATTTTTCTTCCTTCCTTCCTTTTTCTCCATTTCAGTAGTTCTAATGAAAGCTGTAACTTCTGCCAACAAACTTCATCTAAAATCTACCCAGAGAGCTTCGCTGCCCGCTGGAGAGGCAGATTGCCCAATACCGGTGAAGAACAGGACATACCTTCATGTCTCAACTGCTGAAAATTCCTTAATAAAAGGGATTGGAAGGGTTTTTTTTGTTGTTTTTCAATATGCTGAAGTACTTCAGGAATTTTAGGACTAGTCTGAAGATAAAGATAATTTGATTGACTTAGAAATACAGCAATAATATCTGAAACTACAGTATGAAAACCAAACATTATCAACAGGAGGAGAAAAAATTGGAAACAGAGATGCAAGAAGATCACAGAAAATGTGAGGCTTAGATGTCAAAGATACCTGCAAACCACCATGGATAAGTTCAGAGAGAGCTACAAAGGACTAATTTAAGCAGTTTTCTGTAAATGAAAATAGGCACCACTTTAAAAAAATCCCGATAATTCTGTGATTGTAACATTGTAATCATGAAGGCTGATACAAAGAAAATATAAAGATGAAGCTTTAGATGTGGCAAAAAGATGATGATTATTTAAATCAAGGTGACAAGACTGCAGTTAATAAAGCTGAGCGCAACGACTCTCGTATAAACAGGCTGATAAGAAGAAATAAGAAAAAGCCTACCAGAGAAAAATAAATTTGCAATATAAACCCAGAGAAGCAACATTAAAAGCTTGCATTCATTTTTGAAAAAGGAAGTAACGTAAGAGCTGAGTACAGCCATTTGGGTAAGTCAAATGTAACATAATTAGCATAGAAGTTAACGTAAGTTTTATGATCTATGTGACACTTTAGATTACTTAATTTACTTTAGGTAAATAAATTATTTTTAAGAGATCTATTCTATTCTTCAGACTGAGCTGAGTAGAAATAAAAACAATCAGCAAAAAAATGGGTATAGCAGAAAGGTGCCAATCAGCAATAACAGGAAGATGGGAAGAAAGATAATATAGAAGTACAGGGAAAGCAGAAAGATACTTTTTTAATTTTTTTTTTTTTTTTTCCAAGGCAAGCAAACCAAAAACCCAAACTAAAGCAAACTGAAAAAGTTGCTTGGTAACAGGAGTGAAAACACAGAATAAAGAAATGCAGAAAGATGTCCAAGATGAACGACTCCAAAAGCAAGACCCGGGTTGTGCTTGGGCACGCAGTAAAGCTGCACAGCCCTGAATCAACGCTGGGCACAACTTCCCTAATGTGGTTAGGAAGAGGAAATGCATACAGCTATGGTATGATAGTTATGAGAAAGTATTATTAAATAACACTGGAGACAAAATACTGAGAAATAATTGCAAGGACCTTTTGCCCAGGCTGATCAGTTCTGCCTATCAGATTTACCTGAATCTCTCCTACTAAAAAAGTCACTTCAGACTGACTTGTAAGGCAGCACTGGCTTCTTGCTGGAAATTTTTCATAACTGTTAATTAGGGTTATCTGGTTTGTTCCGATTAGCATTGGGTGACGCTTTTATAATTTATTTCCTTGATGGGAAACAAAGACACGGAGGAGGTTTATTTCAGCTCCAGATCTGTATGACCAGGGAGATGGATGAGCCAGTCCCGACACCCTTCGCAGGATCTATTGTGAAGCCACTGAGTCTTTCACAAGCCTCTTCCCACTGTCATTAAGGACAGTGCAAATTTTGCAATTCCCTGGCAGAATACCACTTCAACAGGAGCTGATTAAGATTGAATGAGAGTATTAAAGACAGGTGAAGGTTCAACCATCAAACATGCTCTAGCTTATCAAGACATCTGCAGGTCCATTTGGATTACATGACAACCTATGCTTCGTAGCCCAATTTTTTTCCTAAGATGTATTAAGTACATCAGAGCTAGGGATAAAAGGGACGCTTAAGGAATAAGTAGTTTGGCTTGTCATTGTTCTGAAACAACACGGTCACTGGACCAGCAGCGGTAAAGCACGATGCTCCATAGTGGTGATGAGCAAAATCCACAGTTGGGTACCCACCTTCATCTTAGCTGATGGTGGGAAAGGAAGCTTTATGCTTTCACGCACATTTGAAGTAGCTCAATTATTGTTTCTATTTGTGCGGTGTTTATGGACTCCAGGCGTTAACTAGGTGTGCTAGGTAAAGTGTGAGCACGAAAGGGAAAGACAGTCCCTTCTCCTGATCTGCTGTAATTCTTACGGAGGGGACAAACCAGAATAAATAAATAAAAGACAAACACACAGGAGTGATCCAAGGAACAGGGAAACAGATTTTGTCGGTATAACAAACAAATCCTTTGTATAAACATAAAAATAAAATTTACCATTGCTAAACTGCATAATGTGAAACAGATATGCTGCCTCAACGTTATTATACAAGTAATAGCTGTAAAAAAAATAATCATGTGACCAGTGTTTCAAAATAATAGATTTCAAACTACTCATCTGAAGTCATGCAATACTAACAGATATGAGAATAGAAACAAGAATTGAATATTTTGCAATGTACCAAATATATTTAGTATTGTCATAGTAATTGAGCACTTAAAGATTACGGCTGGATGAAAGGACATGAAAACGGCCACTGTCACTTTAGTTCTCCTTACTGTCAATGGTTGGTAACATTTAGGGGTTAGAGGCACGGAAAGGGTGTGCTGTGTGTACAGGTATAATGTCCAGAGGGCATGCGGGTGAAAAGACCCAAGACCCCCACTCATATTGAAGGCCAAGAGCAAAAGAAAACAGCCAGCATGCTATTTTTCAAACAAGTACAAATCAATAGTTACCAGCTACTTTAGATCATAACACTCTGCCTTGGCTTTCCTCATTTCCTTACCCTCCAAAATCTGAATTCTCTTGCATTTAAGTTTCTGCGAAGTAATCATTTTCTATTAACATCATAAAATAGAGTTCTTATTTCAAACAACATGAGTTTCAACCATCTTCAAACTCTAGGCTTCCAGATGTCCATGTCTTTATTTCCCTAGGCACAGTAAGAATACAATCCATCCGAACAGGACAGTGACAGATTTCAGGCTAGTTTTGCTCGCTAGATTTATCCTTGATTCTCAAGAACACCACAGATTATCAGAACAACTTATTTTGAGATTTTCCTTAAATATACTTTACCTAATATCACATAAAGTCTCTGAATGTCAAAATTTGCTTTATTAATAGAAAAAAAAAAAAACACGAGGAACATTGACGTTGATGAAGTGATGAATGCCCCCTTTGATAGGAGCACGGCATACCTGCAATAATTACCGGAGAGAGATTAGCAAGCCTTTTCTACGCTCCGACGGCTTCATGGAGTGTTGGTTTAGTGCATCGAAGTGCATGTAATAGATTGAATTCCCTGCTGTTTTCTGCAGACAGCCAATTACAAACTACCTGCACACTTGATGCTTTTGACCTTGCCCATAACAATATCTGAACTGATGGACTGAGTCACTTTGCAATGATAACACTTTGCAACAAAAAGCCAGACGCTCCACCCTACAAAGAGCATTAGGAAATTTACAGTAGGATTATTTTAGTTAGTCTCTTAAACCTATACTATTTACATCAAATCCCTCTATCCCACTTACCCTGGCTCTACTGGAAACGAGGAGTAGGAAGGTATCACAAATAATTTCTTTAGATGCAAAAAAAATTAAAAATTACAAAGCAAATTTACTTTTCGCAAGCCAAAATGTTTAGCATTTCCAAAAAAACAAATTCATACTCAGTGCCAAATTAACCGATAGCTTCAGTCTAAAGTGGACCAAAATATACTCACTTATCACCCACAGTTAAACTTCGTTCATTGTTATTAATGTCTGGTGCAGACTGTGCTTCTGTTCAAAAGCAGATAGGAGCTATGTGGGCTGCGAGAATTTCTTTCAGCATATTGTCTTCAGAAGTCCTTCATTAGCTTTAAGACTAAGTATTTAAAGCCAGGCATTCAGAAACAGTAGTCAAAGAAAATGTGCTATTTTTGTTTTATACAAGTTGGTGTGTTTGACTGCCATACCCCTATACAACTTCTATTCTACTCATGTTTATAAAAATGAGTTGGAATAAGTTTCTTCGGAAACATTCTCTCCTCATTTTTCATTTTCTTCCTGTCAAAAGTTTTCTAAATGGAAGTTATTATTGGCTTTATAATTTGTAACTTCTAAAATCCCTCAAGGTGAATACAGTAAATTTATTTTGTTTGACATTATTGCGCCTTAGCTAACATTGCTTTTTGAGAACAATATTTCCTAAAGAAGGCTGCCTAAAATAAATAAAAAGAATTAAAAAAAAAGTCCTTCGATGGACGATCCAATTACACGTGAGATTACTGTGGTAGGGGTTTATGCAAATATAGGTTTGTGATCTCTTATTGTGTTTCTTATATCCCTTAAAATCATGTGGAGCAAGGAGGCGGCATATTTACGTATCCGCATGTATGGATCTTCACAATTCTGGGCGTACCTGCTATTGAATTTCTCATTACGAAAAGACACGGCAGAGAGTCCTGGGGCCAGGCTCAGCAGATGGCACTGTTTCTCCCGCTCAGCCTCACGAGAGCTCTTTGAAAAATTAACTTTTAACTTTTCATCTCCTGGCCAGCAGCCCCGCAGCCCTCGGGGAAAGGCTGCGCCGCGGCTCTTGGACACGGCCAGGGGCCCTCGGCGGGCGGCGCGTCCCCAGCCAGACCACCCGAGGCACAGTGACACCTATTACTGTTGGGACATCCTAAATATGTTTACCCTTGTGAAGAATGTATCCTCATACCAGCCCATCAAAAGCCAGTGAATATCCTATTTGTAGTCTGTGACTGCTCTCTATACGAACAGATAGATAAGAAAACAGCCTATTTACAAACAGGTGCCACCACTGAACAGAATTCCTGATATTTTCCATATATTGCTGAAAAAAATATTGCTTTCTTTAATATTGCTTGCTTAAAAATCACACCACGCTATTACCAGTCTTGCTACCAGCTGAAGCCCCACAAGCAAACAGCACCGAACCTGGGACTCATGGCACACACGAGACACAGCCGAGCTCTGCACCCACCCACAGCACGAGGTGCTCTGGTCTCCCCCGTGCAAAGACACCCCCAAAAACATGGGCAGCGGTGGCCTGGGCCACAGGGACACTGCCCAGGGTCCGCACGGTACGCCTGCATCACTCCAAACACAGCAGAGTGGGAAGGGGCGCTGTGTACTTATGAGACCAAATGCACGTTACCAGACCCAAATCACCTGAAAACGGCAGACAAGTACTGGCCTGGGCTGCTCTTCCAAACGTTTCATCACTTCTACCGATTCCCGAGACCCGACCATGCACGCAACCACGTACGGAGCAACTGCAGGCACCACACAAACCAGCCGCTTTGGAAGGTCGGGTAAATGCAGTGGCCAAAGTGTCACAAATTATCTCTTTGTTTTCTACTTGAGAAGGAGTTCTGTATGTACGGAAGTCACATGTGAAATTAATATCCGAAACCATGTAAATGTGAGTACTTTCACTATCAAAATTTTCTGTTAAAGCTGCGTGGACTAATAAGGTTTGACCTATATTGATTTATTTAAAGAAACATATTCCTAAAGTCTACACCAAAAGTTACCTGGGATGGGTTTTTAAACTTCCACAAATATATGAAGATGCTGAAGACGATTCCCTCCCATTAGAGTTACAAGGGAAGTGTTAATACCCTTTTTTCCTTGAATGATAATCCTGCTCCTTGTAGAGTCTTTTGCTGAGATTGCATCTCACTTGCCTTAGGTATTAAGCCTATGTAATTTTCTTAACCATAGGGTATCCATTTATCAGATTTGATGCTGATACCTTTTTAGTTGCTTCAGCTAGAAAAAAGGGCTTCTTTTAGAAAAAGGTTATTTAAATGTGACTATGAATAACCAGGAAAAAAGCCACCTAAAGCTATCAATAGATCTAATGCAATAAAATTCAGTGACATCTGGAAATACATTAGAGTAAGTCAATAGCCTAAAACATGGCATTATTAGCTGTATCTAGCAATTCATGAGAGCCCCCATTACTTTATTTGAAGTCATTTAGTAGAGCCTCTAATGAAAAAAAGGCCAAGAGAACTACTTTCAATTCCACAAAATAAAGTCAAGAAAAGTTATTATGCTTTCTTTTATCCTAGTCCATATAAAATAATTGCTCATGTTTACTGATGCTGTTTTAGTGGAGAAAATTAATTTGTGGAAAATTCATTAACAAACTGCATTGGTGTGCTAGCACGGCCACCACAAATGACCACCACAGACTGCTAAGTAATAGGGGAAGAAAGATAACAGCCAAATAAAATCCTTAGTTTTAATGAAACCATCGCATTAAGGCCATATATTTGGCTATTAAGGGTTTTTTAATATATTTTTTTAAATTGTAAAAATAAATAGCATACTGAAATAAAAGGAAAAATCTCCCTATAATGAGAGACGCATGCACTGTTAGACTGTTGGCCAGCTCAGCCCTGGTCTAATTCCACTGTCCTTCTGAACTTTATTTTAATAGACAAATGTGCTTAGCAATGTATTATGTAAATCAAATTCTTGATATTAAGGGCATTGCGCATTTCAGTGCATCTGCTAGCATAGGTTAATTACCTTTATACAATTTGTATGGTTAGATCATCACTCGGATTAAAAAAAAAAAAAAAAGCAAGCACTATCAATTCCCAGGACAACAGGATCTCCTCACTTGTTTTTCTTAAAAGAACGCTGGGTCCTCCTTGGCTGGAGGTACCACGTTTCCAAGGCAGTAAGGAAAGGTGTTCAGGGACCCTACCCTGAAATTTACAGCTCTGAACAAGGTAGCTTATCCTACGCTTTAAGGTAACTCATTTGCCTCTGACCTTGCACAGAGACAATACAACAGCCCGCTCTCCCTTTGAGCCATGCTAGCGTCTGTGCCGTCCCTCATCTCCACCACGCACAGGAGGAAGGTTAAATTCCCCCGGAGAAATGAACATTCTTGGTAACCCAATTCCTCACAGGTTTCCGGTCCAGTTAGAGAGCTGACGGAAGACTGGGCAAGACACTGAAGTGTTTGAATGGTCCTTGAATTGGGCTTAGGTTCCACAGTAAGTGCAGTTTAACACTACAAATTTTCCCTGAAAAACTGTAGGGGACTTGTGGGTCAGAGAGACACTTAATGAGTTCTGCAGGCTCATCACGTCCGAAAGCATCTTCAGGGCTTGAGTGGTGGCAGAGTGCTGTCCCTATACCTGGCAGCAAGGACATCAGGGAGAAAGAGTGAATGACAGAGGATGCAGAAGGCTTTGGGTACAGAGGTGGCCTTGGAATGAAAATGCTAGAGAACGGTAAAAAAGTGTAAAAGTCAATTTAAGGAAGAAATTGAGTTATCCCAAGAAACTGAAATAAGAACAACAATAGAACTACTCACAGAGTGCTATATGCCACATCATTTAGTTCTGGAAGTGTTAGGATTTGAAGATTCCTAGCACAGTCTTCTACGAATTTGAACTCCTATGTGTCCTAACAGAGGAAAAATAAAAGCATTTTGGGGAGGGAAGTAACAGGCATCCCTCCTGAGACAGGCTGTCCCCTACTTTCGCATCCACTGAAGGCAGATTTTGCTTCAAACTTGAGGAGAGGTCAGCACCCATGCCAAAGTCCATGCAAAGCCCTGGACTCAGAAGCGGGCAAGGGACGTTGGAACACTGCAGGAGCTGGGGCCACCTTCATCACCTCCTTGGGGCTGTTGAGAAGGTGACGTGAAGCACCCAAGCCAGGACCTGCTCCCACCCTGGGGAAGGCTTTTTGCTTAGCGAGAACGTGTCCCCGACCCCAGCTCCCTGAGCCTGTGTCAGTGGGACTACGACGACCTCTGGTACTTGTTCATGGGAAAATCAGCATTCCTCATTTTCTTCCGTGCGCAGAGATCTCCGGGACAGGTATGAACACCACCTTTGTCGTTGATTCAGTTATACGCATCTTGAGGGAAGTGATATTTAATATTTGCTACAAACACTCTTCAGGGTATTAAAATCATTTCACCTCCAGAATCTTCCCTTCCAAGTTTAGTTTCTATGCATCGTGCACAATTGATGTCTGTGCATTTTCAGGTCACTGAAAATGTCTTTTAAAACTAAACTTTGGAGAAAGGAATTTTAAATGCATTTTCAGCATGCGTTCCTTCCACGCAGTTGTGTTTGGGTTTTTTAACTGGATTTGTGATTACTCAATTAGCAAAGCGAAAGAATGAACGATAACCAATAGAAACTGTGCACCGCTATGAAAAATTGAATCAAGAATAAGTGATCTAGAAAGAGAGGTCACCGAGTCATTTTGAATAAGTACATTTGAGATAATTGTTATGTGCTTTGAAGACATTCCGAGAAAAAGAGGCAAAATTAATCAGATACATTAAATTATGAATTATTAACTCAGCTCTATTAAATATCAAATAGAAAAGCTTTTTAGGATTAAGCATGTTTTTAGAAATTCTACTAACTACAAAGTAGATTTCTTTGATTTAAAAGTGATTTTTATTTACATTTGAAATGGAGGAGAGTCCTACCGGGGCGAGCAAAGCTTTCCAGAAGTGGCAGATCACTTCTATGGACAGATCTTACTCTGAAGCAATGTAAAGACCTTAATCCATTTACACTGAACTTTTTCAGACTGAAATGGGGACGGTACACATAAAACAACAGAATTTATCAGTACCTAAAGACAGAGGTATCAGACAGACTCACAATTTTACAAGCACTAGAGATCTGCGTTAAATATTACTTTTTCTGAATCTGTCGATGCCTAAGTGAGTAGTGGCAGCTCCCGTACTGCTGCGTTCATCTCAAAATAAACACAGGACTTCTGTTTTGCATCTCTCACAACGCCTTGGATATTTCGGCTGGTTGATGCAAGTTTTTTTTTAATAACAAATTCCTTGGCCAAGTCAGCCTTCACAGGGAACGATGCCAGGACTACTCATGAAACAAGTTGCCCTGGCCTTAAGTTAAATCAATAACGCTGAATGAATAATGGTTGTCACTGGATGCTGATTTTTCCTGGCTAATAAATAGTTCTCATGTCATTTCCTGAACCACCAGTCCAGCTCCAGCCACTCAGCACGATGAAATGCAAGACGTGTTCCTTCAGCAGCGAGGATGTGAACCCACCCGCCGCCCCGTCTGCTGCAGATCCTGAACGGTCTCTCCTTTCCATGCCATCTATCCATGAGTTTTGCTTCCGTCTCTGCAACTGCCAACGGATGTAATGCAGCTCATATTTAGCGATACACCCACTGTTCTTCCATATCTGTAAAATGCAGTTTGTTTCAACTGTCAGCCTTTCTATTTCTAAATGGATTACAGGATTATAGCAATAACAGATTTTGACCACGGTTAAGTACTACAGGTTTTGTTAGTTCTTTAAAAGCAGTATTTCTATTAGAAGAAAGTTTCGAGTAGTTAAACGCCTAATATTTCTTATTTATTTTCATTTCTCAGAGTCTGTGATACAGAAAGGCAGACCAAAGGGCAGCATGCCGGTGCCTCAGCTGCCCCAGGGGTTCTCAGGTCTCCAGCTCCTCTCGAGCACCAGCCCTGCTCCACCAGCACCTTGCCATGTGGAAACCCTTCAGCAAATGTGTCCGTAGTCTTTCTCCTTCAAAGCTTAGAGATCATTTCTTACACACTAGACACACTTCCCTCAGCCGTTTGCTAGTTAGCGCTGATATTAAATAATTGAACTGTTAACCTCTGAATTTGCATCTTACTTTTCCACACTGGATTCCCACCTAGAGTTCGGTGGAGGGATGAGAGTGGTTGCACAGCACTCCAGGCACGACAGCAAAACTTGCATCTATTTGTTATATCGTTTGATGATTCTGACATGATTTTGGGCTTGGTGAGTTAATCGTACAATTACAAATTAGTGAATTGTTTTATACTAGAGGGTTGTTTCATAAATTAGGTCACTGTCATTTATCATTATAATTTCTTTAACCAACACATCTGATCCTTTGATCCGTTAACATCTCTACTCTGCACATTAATACACGCTCTCAGTCATCACCGTGACACAATGAATAACGAAACTCAAAGTTTACCAAACCAGAAAAATGCACTTGCTTTGTTTTCCTCATTAGCAGGCAGATGTGAATGGTAACAGCAGCAAACCTTTCCAGATCTTCTCCTAATACAGAGCACGCGCTGAGAAACCAGGGGTTGTACCTTACGACTGAAGCTCACCCTGGATAAGGTACCTCTTTCCTACTCATCAGCTAATCAGAGGTTTTTTTATCACCCCCACTCTCCCCCTAAACATGCTTTCAAATTATTCTGCTTCTTCCCTTGCGTCATAGCCTTCAAACACTTCTAGCAAGAAAGTTTGTTGTGAAAGCTGTGCTCGTCTAATCAAAGAAGATTTAAAAGAAAGTGATCCTGGATTGAGCCATGCATCCAGTGAAAACTAACCATCCATCAAAAAAGTTTCTAACATAAACAAGGATAATTTACAGGCCGAAAGCTATTCCATATTTATTTATTTAGGCAAGACTTCAGAAGTTCATTCATGGATAATTCAAAAACGGGTTGAATGAGCAAGTCAGTGAACGTTACCTGCTCAGCTCTGGATGACAGCAAACGCACAAATTCCAGTCAAACCACTGAAAACAGGGGAAGCTGCACACACACAGATGAGGACTCAACTTAGAACAAAATACCTCATGGACTTAAAATTATTTCTTATAGCTTTTCCATGCATAAAATTATCATACTGCTGCCTCAGAGAGGAGGAAACACGGTCAGGGGAAGGAAGAACTGCTCTCAATTCCAGAGAGCGTAGCCAAGGACACAACCCAATTCCAGGCTGAATAATACCAAATCGTGCACTTCTTCATCGGCCCTTTGGACAGTGCAAATTATACATGCCAGTCCATAACTTGGGTCATTTAAAAAAAAAAGAAGCATTATTTTACATGGATATCTTGGAAAAAAATACCATAAACATACCAAATTTCTGTTCATAGCTTATTCTGGTTAGCCTTTTGCATACAGCAGGTACAGAGAAGACATCCCTGGCACTAGCTTTACATCTCTATTGTTTAACCCTGCTTAGTCTGAACTAAATTTGTCTAAGATATTATCTATAAACTTTTCAGCTGAGATTTGTTTCATTGCTTGTAACTGGATCAACTCTAATACCCTTTTCCCCGTACAACCACAGTTGCTTCTTCAGAAAGTTCTCCTGGAATTAATTAAAATAATACAGATCCTGATGCATTTCTATTTATTTATATTTTTGACAGACAGGACAATAAAAAACCATCACTACTTCTTTCTTTTGTAATGAAAATAAACCACTATCACCTCTTACAGTGACACGCACATACACCAGGCACACAACAGATGACCATCAAGCTGGTGAGAAGAGCTGGGGACAGACGGATTCCTGCCTTGTATTTATCTTAGAAATGGGCTTCTTTCAAGTGATTATAACCGACTCTGAGTCTTTGGTCTCTTTTAGAGAAACAAAAGTCCTAATCCTGAAAAGCTTTTGAAAATATTTCCAGGAAAGCATTTTTCTTTCTATGGTTTAGTGTCTTAACTATAACCTGCGTTGCAAGGATAACAAGCAGTTGCGACTGCATTTCATCATTTATTTTATGAGAAAGGCTCAGGAATTCAAAATAGGGTTGTAGACAAAATACCTCGTTTCAGTTTCTTTTCAGAGTCTAATGAAATGGATGAAGTTTTCTGGCATTGCCGCTGAATTATATAATCCTAGAGAAGACATTAACGGCTGCTCTAAAAATCTAATTAAATTTTAGAGCACTGGTAATGCAGCCATAAGGCCCATGTAAGCCATTATCTACATTAATAAAAATTAAAGTCAAACAGTATCTATACAGTAATAATGTACCTGGAATTCAAGGTCACTTTAATTCCCTTACTCTCATATTTTTCTTTATTGTTGCTATAAATATTACTATTTAATCAAAATTTCAAATTTATGTACATTTGTTACCCTGAACTGTTCTCTTAATACATAGTATTGAGACAGGAATTAATTTAATTGTTTTTCTTAATTGTTTATTCTCTCCCTTTCTACATAATAAAACTCCTATTATTAGCATATAAAAGGACAAGAAACTGGGACAAGTTACAGGTACTTTATTATACATCTAAATGAAAATCTAGAATCAATGCAACACAACACGGGCACGACTCATCTCAAATCCAACTCTTCTCTTGCATGGAAGACAAGGAAAAGAAGAAAGTGGATGCGATGGAAAGGAACAAGGAATGAAAGCAGGAAATTTAAAAAAGCTCAGAGGAGAGGTGGCACGGAGCTGCTCTTGCCCTGGGAGGAGAGGCACGAGCTGCCCGGAGTCTGCTCCTGGGCAAGCGCATCACAGCCAGGGACCGGGACAGCAGCTATTGCTTGAAAAATCAGTATCGACTAAACATTTGAGGGTGGCGATGTGAAACAATAATTCCTTATAAAACCAAGGGATTTCTAGAGCTATAAATGGCCTGTAGCTGGTGGGTAAGCAGTCGCTAAAATGCATTTTTTACTTAGAGGTACACTATGAGACGGGGTGTTTATGAAAAAAAGGAGTTGGTTTTGCAGTATCGGTCTTTCTGTTCGCAAAGAGCACTCTGCTTTCTGTAACTGCATTATAGGCTCTTTATGGGCTGCATTTAAACGCGTGCCAGTCTTGGATGGTTTATCTGACTGAGGAAACCCTTGGTTGCGATGCTTTTGAGTTCTCAGGAGAATCTGAGTTGGGAGGAATTATGACTGTTGGTACCGGGCTGAGAATGTCGTCCGCTTTGTCTCAGCCATGAGTTGTGCCTTCTTCCTAAAGATCAACAGAGAGAGTCATCTGCAGCAATTCCTGACACAAAACGAAGTGAGGCCGGAGAGACTGCGGACCCGTCCCAGAGTACGGCATTGACCCCTTGGCTGGAAAACAAAGTCCACCTAACGAAGGGGCAGAGAAAGCCAGAGACATTCTGTCAGATGTTTGAAGAGTTTGCTACTTGTTGGGTGAAGAAATTCTTTCTATAGCATGCTAGCGGCTTGGATTTTGTCTGGGATGCTACATCTGTGCCATTATATTTGGATTTTATTTCTATCTAATATGTGTGCTCTGCAGATTCAAACAAACGGATTTCGTTTTCCTGCTTTGAATGGCGGGGATTACCGTGCATTTAAATAATGTCTCTACCTACTACTGAGGTGTATTGTAAATGACAGAACAAACTGCGAAGTTAATTTTGGAGTAGTATCTTGAACATGGGGAATTTACTTCCCTGAAACTTTGCTTTGTTTTCTTTGGAAAGATTGAAAACTGTCGGAAAACCAGAGAACGGACTATCTCAAGCAGGATCATCTGCATTGCTTCTAAGCCCTTCTATAAACCCTTTTTTCCTCACCACTGACCAGGGGTGACCACGGCAATCTACAGTTCGGCTGCGTTGGCTGTTATCACATGGAAGTGCATTTTAAGTTGCCACTCCTAGGAGGATGCCACGCACACACATCTACAGCGTGCCACCGGTGTCTTAAATAAAGCTGAACATACTGGGGCACAATCTGGCATGGAAGTCCATTTTAAGAATCAAGCTATAATGAAAATGCCATTCCTAAGATTATGACAGTCTGAAAATGAGACTGGGGGTGTGTGTGTGTGTGTGGGGGGGAAATATTTACATGAGATGAAGTACCCAACGCCAGGCTCCCCGGGCAGAGCGGAGCAGGGGGTCCCCGCTTCCCTCTCCCAGCGGCTGTAACGCAGCCAGCTCTGCAGGTGCCTAAAGAGTGGAAATAGCTCCCAAATGCGAACAAAACGTTCAGAAATACATGGATTTTCATTAAACTTCTAATCACTGATATACACAAATCGTTTACTGAGTGCATAATTAAAACCTCAAGTGTTTTCCATAAGAATATTTGTAAATTAGGTGAATAAATTATTCAGTGGTCATTACTGAAATTAAATCTTCTCTGAGTGAATTTCTTGCTGCCTCGCAAGCAGAATCCAGAGTAACATGGCTCGGTCCTCTCAGATGTAGCGGTACCATATGCTGACGGCACTTTAGTGCTGGTCACCGCAAACAAACCTCACAAATTCTGTGCTATGTGTGAGCGCAGCACATGTATCTGTTTGGTACGTGCAGCTCCAGCCTTCACCTCCTAAATATTTCTTGTTCTAGCGACACTGGAATGACACAATACAGGTGTTAAGTCCCTAGCAAGACCAGGAGATCTTGCATTTCTTTTCCTGGCTGTCCAGGACCAGCATCGCAAGAAAAAGATCAAGGCGGCTGCTGTGGCCATGTCACCTCTCATAATGTCCTCAAAACACTCAGATCTTAGGCCTAAAGTGATAAAAGTAAGAGACTTCAAAAGCATGTTAAGAAAGAAATCAGAGGGATGGGAGTGCTCTGCCTTTCATCACCAAATCCAGCTCAGGGAGCATGACCCGCAGTGACGTTACCTGTATAGACACACTGCATCCAAGAATAACTAATTCCCATTCATTTTTTAAGCAGGTTCACAAGTTCAATGTCAGACACTATCCGTTCAAAGAGAGTAAGGACAAATTAGGCAACTATAGGGATAACATTTTGGGACAGCTGTTTACTGGGTTCTGGTGAGAGGACAGAGGATGATTTTACCTGGGACAAACGCTGTGAGAGTTTTTCCTCATATTATTCTCTTATTTCCAATTCTAATCTTGGCTGGCACCCGGGGAAATTAAAAAAACCTCCCTCACATTTATTCACCAGTAGAACCTCGCCGCGTGCAGCCACGACACTGAGGGTAAATACTCCAGGGATGGAGCAAAGAGCAAGGAGGAGAAGGAGCTAAAGGACGGCGTGTTTTTTTTTCTGGAATAGTTCATTCAGTTCTAGTAAACATGCCACTTTCTACAGTGGCTTATAACTATTTATAGGTTATGTATAAAATTCAGTTTACACATCCAGATGATCTGTGTTCTCTTGCATATATTCCTCCTGTTTTGCTTTTCAGAAGTGACAATGCAGGAGCTCACAACCAACCAGAAGTATCAGTTCACCAGGGAAAATACACTCTCCGCTTTGCTCTTCCCTTCAATGTAAAGAAAATTAGTTAACCACACAACAGCTTTTACAGCCCAAAGACCTTCTCCAATTAAAGAGAAAAATTCTGCCAGCATTATTTCCTTCAAGCAGTCATTTCATCACTGGGCTTGTTATGGAAGCAAATTTTTTGCCATCAGTGAAAAATTTATTTGTTTTTAAACACCAATTCTTAGAAAAGATGCTATGAACTTCATTTAGAAAGCATTAGAATTGGTTTGTTAATTCAAAATTTTTTTCACAACTGGGTATGACGAAGTTTAATTATTTATTTCTTTTGTTTCATTATTTCACTTGAAGGGAAGTCCTCGATGCAATGTTTCATTTTTCTAAGTACAAGAAGCACCACTTAAGCACTCTGCATTACAGAGGGAACTTGCAAAAACAATAGTTCAGCTTTGAATTTTGCCTCCCCAAATTCCTAGCCCTTTGCCCTCGCTGCTTCGCAAACCTCAGCGGAGGGGAGAGGAGGACAGATGGTCAGGAGGAGCAGGGGAACACCGAGGCCAACAGAAAATGTGGGCTCCCGTTACAAATTATACCATTTCTTGCACCGTTTCCTCCTGTCTTCAGGATGGGCCAACAGTAGCTAGAAAGGAGCCCATAAATCAAGTACTGCGAGTGGAGAGGTCCCCAAAATAATATTTTCTTCGTACTGTACCAGCAAGTATTGGCCATTTATTATTTACATTTCCACTGCAAACTATTTTATAGCTTAGGCAAATAAATTGCTTCAATAACTCATTGGAAGAAAGTGTTTAAATAAAACTTGTATTTCAGGTGGTGCCTGCACTTGTGACTCTCCTTTCAGCTTAGCTAAGGTTTAGCTGAGAATCCCCTCAGGGTTTTTNACACACATCTACAGCGTGCCACCGGTGTCTTAAATAAAGCTGAACATACTGGGGCACAATCTGGCATGGAAGTCCATTTTAAGAATCAAGCTATAATCAAAATGCCATTCCTAAGACTATGACAGTCTGAAAATGAGACTGGGGGTGTGTGTGTGTGTGTGGGGGGGAAATATTTACATGAGATGAAGTACCCAACGCCAGGCTCCCCNAAAAAACACAGAAACAAAACAAAAAACCCCC
The DNA here is from genome assembly GCA_013397275.1 of Burhinus bistriatus. Classification (NCBI taxonomy): domain Eukaryota; kingdom Metazoa; phylum Chordata; class Aves; order Charadriiformes; family Burhinidae; genus Burhinus; species Burhinus bistriatus. Next base: position 37,372 of record VYXH01009403.1, on the reverse strand, counting down.
AGGCAACTGAAAACAAACCCTGCACTTTTGTGTTGTGAACTTCAGAGATGCAGCCCTAAACATCTGGGTACCCAAGAGGGCACCCAAAAATCCATGGGCGTGTTAAACTACGCTGCTACGTACTCCCGTGACTGACCCAACTTCGCCAACAGCTTGGCTGGGAACAGCAGGTCTTTTCAGAAAAAGACATTATTGGCAGCCTTCAGCAAACCAGCAAATTTCAAGGTAATGATGGAAGGATGCCTTAAAATCACAACAGCTAATGCCTTTGACCCAGAATGACCTCAAACTGCTTTGCAGCTCTTTCAGACTGATAGACGTATCTTTTCCTGGCTCAAACCTATTTATTGGCTGTTACAACATGAATCTACGTTACAGCCGACCAGCCTTGAACCTTGGCGGGCAAAGACCTTGGAAGGAAGCCAAAACGCACAAATAAATCCATAGGTTGATCTTGCTGGAGGCCATACCGCTCCTCCTAGGTCATGCCCGCGGGATCAGAGGGACCTCGTGGGTGGGACATCCCACGGCACCAAGACCACTGTGCTTCACCAAGTCCAGGAGGGAGCAGGGCATCATGTCCATGTGCTCTCTCACGCCTCTCTCCAGCCACCCAAAAAAGTCATACCGCAAGCCATGGGAGTTATGATATTCCCTGTTTGTTTGTAGCAGAGATAAAACCAGAACATAAAAGGTGATGGCACTACCCCAAACTTGTCTTAGTCCTAGTCATAGAATAAAATTACTGTAATCTAACCTGAAATGTAAATTCTTAATTATCTCTAGATAAGCTGCTAAAGTCAAACTGATTGAAAGATCTACTTTATAAAGTGCAGTGTAACTTCTGAGTGAATCACACCTTGGAACCCACCATCAACGTCATGGTGCCTGTGTGGGCACTAAAGCTAATNGGGCAGAGCGGAGCAGGGGGTCCCCGCTTCCCTCTCCCAGCGGCTGTAACGCAGCCAGCTCTGCAGGTGCCTAAAGAGTGGAAATAGCTCCCAAATGCGAACAAAACGTTCAGAAATACATGGATTTTCATTAAACTTCTAATCACTGATATACACAAATCGTTTACTGAGTGCATAATTAAAACCTCAAGTGTTTTCCATAAGAATATTTGTAAATTAGGTGAATAAATTATTCAGTGGTCATTACTGAAATTAAATCTTCTCTGAGTGAATTTCTTGCTGCCTCGCAAGCAGAATCCAGAGTAACATGGCTCGGTCCTCTCAGATGTAGCGGTACCATATGCTGACGGCACTTCAGTGCTGGTCACCGCAAACAAACCTCACAAATTCTGTGCTATGTGTGAGCGCAGCACATGTATCTGTTTGGTACGTGCAGCTCCAGCCTTCACCTCCTAAATATTTCTTGTTCTAGCGACACTGGAATGACACAATACAGGTGTTAAGTCCCTAGCAAGACCAGGAGATCTTGCATTTCTTTTCCTGGCTGTCCAGGACCAGCATCGCAAGAAAAAGATCAAGGCGGCTGCTGTGGCCATGTCACCTCTCATAATGTCCTCAAAACACTCAGATCTTAGGCCTAAAGTGATAAAAGTAAGAGACTTCAAAAGCATGTTAAGAAAGAAATCAGAGGGATGGGAGTGCTCTGCCTTTCATCACCAAATCCAGCTCAGGGAGCATGACCCGCAGTGACGTTACCTGTATAGACACACTGCATCCAAGAATAACTAATTCCCATTCATTTTTTAAGCATGTTCACAAGTTCAATGTCAGACACTATCCGTTCAAAGAGAGTAAGGACAAATTAGGCAACTATAGGGATAACATTTTGGGACAGCTGTTTACTGGGTTCTGGTGAGAGGACAGAGGATGATTTTACCTGGGACAAACGCTGTGAGAGTTTTTCCTCATATTATTCTCTTATTTCCAATTCTAATCTTGGCTGGCACCCGGGGAAATTAAAAAAACCTCCCTCACATTTATTCACCAGTAGAACCTCGCCGCGTGCAGCCACGACACTGAGGGTAAATACTCCAGGGATGGAGCAAAGAGCAAGGAGGAGAAGGAGCTAAAGGACGGCGTGTTTTTTTTTCTGGAATAGTTCATTCAGTTCTAGTAAACATGCCACTTTCTACAGTGGCTTATAACTATTTATAGGTTATGTATAAAATTCAGTTTACACATCCAGATGATCTGTGTTCTCTTGCATATATTCCTCCTGTTTTGCTTTTCAGAAGTGACAAGGCAGGAGCTCACAACCAACCAGAAGTATCAGTTCACCAGGGAAAATACACTCTCCGCTTTGCTCTTCCCTTCAATGTAAAGAAAATTAGTTAACCACACAACAGCTTTTACAGCCCAAAGACCTTCTCCAATTAAAGAGAAAAATTCTGCCAGCATTATTTCCTTCAAGCAGTCATTTCATCACTGGGCTTGTTATGGAAGCAAATTTTTTGCCATCAGTGAAAAATTTATTTGTTTTTAAACACCAATTCTTAGAAAAGATGCTATGAACTTCATTTAGAAAGCATTAGAATTGGTTTGTTAATTCAAAATTTTTTTCACAACTGGGTATGACGAAGTTTAATTATTTATTTCTTTTGTTTCATTATTTCACTTGAAGGGAAGTCCTCGATGCAATGTTTCATTTTTCTAAGTACAAGAAGCACCACTTAAGCACTCTGCATTACAGAGGGAACTTGCAAAAACAATAGTTCAGCTTTGAATTTTGCCTCCCCAAATTCCTAGCCCTTTGCCCTCGCTGCTTCGCAAACCTCAGCGGAGGGGAGAGGAGGACAGATGGTCAGGAGGAGCANGTTCACAAGTTCAATGTCAGACACTATCCGTTCAAAGAGAGTAAGGACAAATTAGGCAACTATAGGGATAACATTTTGGGACAGCTGTTTACTGGGTTCTGGTGAGAGGACAGAGGATGATTTTACCTGGGACAAACGCTGTGAGAGTTTTTCCTCATATTATTCTCTTATTTCCAATTCTAATCTTGGCTGGCACCCGGGGAAATTAAAAAAACCTCCCTCACATTTATTCACCAGTAGAACCTCGCCGCGTGCAGCCACGACACTGAGGGTAAATACTCCAGGGATGGAGCAAAGAGCAAGGAGGAGAAGGAGCTAAAGGACGGCGTGTTTTTTTTTCTGGAATAGTTCATTCAGTTCTAGTAAACATGCCACTTTCTACAGTGGCTTATAACTATTTATAGGTTATGTATAAAATTCAGTTTACACATCCAGATGATCTGTGTTCTCTTGCATATATTCCTCCTGTTTTGCTTTTCAGAAGTGACAATGCAGGAGCTCACAACCAACCAGAAGTATCAGTTCACCAGGGAAAATACACTCTCCGCTTTGCTCTTCCCTTCAATGTAAAGAAAATTAGTTAACCACACAACAGCTTTTACAGCCCAAAGACCTTCTCCAATTAAAGAGAAAAATTCTGCCAGCATTATTTCCTTCAAGCAGTCATTTCATCACTGGGCTTGTTATGGAAGCTCTGTGGCCATAACTATGACCTGATGATTTTATTTACTCTTATTAAATAATTTTCCAACTTTATATGTGATGGAGTATCTGCAATATTTTCTACTTGAAAAAGATAATGGACAAATGGTATTTTGAGTGCTCCAGATATGGGTTATTTCCCCTTTATCAAATGTCAAGCTTTTTTTAAAAAATGTAGGAAAAAGACCTTCAGCTGTTTCAAGATCTGTTCCTCTCTATCTGAGCTCTAAATTGGTGATCAGTTATGTTATTCCCCAGACAGTATAAAAACAGAGCAAGATCTATTTCCAAGCAACCATCTTTCTTGCCTCCAACGACACTCTTAGGTGAGTTGAGTCCAACATTGGGTCTCAAATCGGTGCTTGGACCAAAGGGCGTTTTGCAGCACCCAAAGCAATACCAGACCTGCTCCCCAGAGGGCAGGGACGACTGTTTTGGGGTCAAACCACGCACTCTGGCAGGAAGGAGCTGAGACCCAGGAGCCGGGGTCCCACACGGTAACTTCTGACCGGTGTAGTGCTCCTTTTCTCTTCCAACTCCTCCACCAGCCGCACTGACTCACTGTCACTGGAGGCTGGAAATTAAGAGACAGACACTACAGTTCGCTGGAAAAAGGCTCAGTCTGACTCACTCTGTAAACCTCATGTTTCTGGGAAGACACGCTACGCTTCATTTGCCACATCGTCAGTGTTATTTGCATTTCAGGACTCGTTTCTCGGCCCTCTATTAGTCAGATAAGAAATGAAACATGTAATATATTACACACCCTCCCCACACTTCATTTTGGCAATTTGCTCCCTAGCTCTCCCTGAGACTCCTGAAATTCACACAAAGGCCAAGAAAACACAGGAACTTATCTTTTTTTTTTTTTTTTAAAGCGCTTTCTGTATGTGCTGTTCAGTGCCAGGTGAGCAGTTCCGCATTTTGCAAACCCCAGATCACAACAGCCGACCAAAATTTTAGAAACTAGACGTGAATACAGTCCACGTGAATCAGATGTCATTAAATATTTGAGATGGTTTTATTGCATGCCTAATCAATAATTTCATTTACTTGCTGCTAGAGGTTCTTTGTTCTTATAAGCCTTTTCCCCTCTGGTGCCTGGCACAGGAGGAGGTTCCCCCCCTCCCACCCACCTGTTTTCTGCAAACGAATCCGTGGCATTAGAAAGTGCACGCAAGGTCTGAGACCTCTTCAGGCTGCGGATGAACGGGGAGCCTCAGGCTGCAGAAATCAAAGATTATAAGTAGCAGCCTCTAAGAATCAAAATATTTTAATATTTTTGTGTGCTTCATTGCCTTCTCACTTGACTTGACAGTCTCATCTACCCACTGCCACGGGCTATCTTTATCAATGATTGATCTTTGTCTCCCTCCCAAAACCTTATGGGGAAATTTGGAAAGCTGGACAAAATATATACTTTTATTTTATATAATAATAAGGCTTACTGTAAAAGAGACCACCGTGTGTTGAACACTCCATATGTGACCTAACTCATTTATTGACATTTAATATTCTCGTCTCTCTCTCACTATAACCATTGGAGGAACATGGAAGTGCAGAGGAGCAGAATACAAAACAACCGAGCCACCATCAATCTGAGCCCCAGGGGTCCGCAGTAATGACAAAATCGCTAATCAGCTCCACCAGCGCAGAAGACAAAACCCCATCCATCTTCCCCGGGCTGTCCAGTTGGTGAGATTCTACTTTAACCAGTGCCTTGGAAATTCCCTGTTAAACAACAGTTCCAAAAGATCATTTTCATTTGCAAATACCACAATGAGAGACACTAAAGTGACCGCTGAAGGAGTAGAGCTGCCATTGGTAAAGAAATGCAGCGACAAGAGCATGGGGAAGTTGTGGGCATGACATGCTGTACTTGCTTCAAAAGGCAGAGAAATGCACCCAGACGTGAAACAGAACTTCACATCGAGCGGCGGGGGAGGAGTAAAAGGAATAAGGAGTCTAAGAAAATACAGAAAACAACAGTAAGAAATCTCACATCCCTGAGCAAGTGCCACCCTCTGCCTGCGGGATGGGAGCCTGTGCTGGACACCTCGCCGGCTACACCAGCCGCACCAGCCGCAGATTCGGCTATCGGTGCTCACCCTCCGTCCCGCAGCTCCCGAGGAGACGCCACCGCTGGACCAACTCATGGACTGATAACCTATCTATAGCTCTCTACCTCACTGGTTATCCGTTCCCTTCTCAAAGGTAATTCAAGACCCCGTCCCTCCTTGCTGGCTTAGTTTACTTACATTTGAGTTGAAAGGACAGAAATAAAAGGCGCTGTTTAAGCCTGGACCTAGCGCTGTATTATACTGAGCACCAACAGGTGAAAGTGGATTTCTTACTACTAAACATCCCGGGGATAAAGTTCTCCTTTACACAAATGGTTGTATGTGGATCATAAAACCCATCTTTTAATACCTCCCTGCTCCATGGAGAAGAGCAGCCCATTACTCAGGCCAGCAAATCACCCTGCAGCGAGCGCGCTCGCTCAGACAGCACAGCTCCAGCTCCTGGTCTGACCCATTCAAACACGAAACTTGAACCGAGCCCCTCGCATCCCCACCGGCAGCTCGCACCTCTGCCCGGCAGCATCACTCATCCTCTCTCTAGCAAATAACTGGCTGTCGCGTTTTGGGCCAGATTGGCCCAATCCGGTGGAACGACAGATGCTCGCTCCCTCTTGCTCCGCTCCCAAAGGGAGGCAAGAGAGAGAGAGAAAGAGAGACTTAAGAGTTTAAAAGGAACTAAACTACTTTAATGAAATATTAAAAATANGAACAGTTTTCTGCACAACATGCTGTTAATTTCAGCACTTAGAAGAGGCCTAGCTAAAAAGTAAAGTTAGTGAACAAAATTGGTCCTGTTTTACCTCAAACCAGGACACTGGCGAAGCGGAGCTGCTCCGAGGGGAGGCAGCGAGGGGAATGCACTTCCCTGAGAGACAGGGCTTTGCCGGGGAGGTCGTGGCAGCGAGCAGCTCTGCTGGATGCGACCCTGGACCACGAGCTCCCTCGGCCAGGCGGATCGACTGCCTCCCTGCCAGCTCCACTTACAGCCTCGGAAAATACCACCACATAAGCACAAAAAAAGTTTTCGTGTCATAATTGAAAAGCTAGCAGTTTTGGTTGATCCTCGTCAGGGATCAGATATGTGGATAATCACCTGTAGGCAACTGGAAGAGACTTTACTGGCTTGTTTCAGGCAACGCTGAAGGCATTCAATAATTATGTCTTACCATGAACCAAAGCGGTACAAGGGAAGGAAACTGCTGTTACGAGGCCCCAGAGCGGAAATCAAATGGAAGCGCTTTGAAACGAGACATGATGTGTACGCAATTCTGCAGCAAGAACTGGATTTCCACAATGTTACGTGAGAAGGATCTTAGAAATATTTATTCTCACATAAAAATCGTCAGGATTTTTCACTGAATAAATTGTTTGCTGGTTTACTCTCAAGAGAGCAAGTTAACTCACAAAAAAGCCTGAAATAATTTCTTCAAAATAAAATGACAAAAATTTATCTAATTACTGGTAACGATAACTCTGATCCCATCAGACTAATAATATACGAGACGCTGCCAGTACAAGGTTAGGTAATTAGGATTATCATCTGATTGCTCTACTTTGATATTCCCTGTCTTCCACAAATTCCAAGCCAACTCAAATTCAAAAGGTTATTTTAAAATTAATTTGAAAAGGAAAACAACAAAAAGCTTAAAGTTTATTGCATTGAACTTAGTCCCTAAAGAAGTGAGACCACCTATATCATAAGGTTTCTACCTTCAAATACACAATTCAATTGTGAAAGCTCAGCACCTTACAAGATCATTATGTAAACAACATTTAAGAGTGACTCCTAAGCTAATAATATTAGCTTTATTCTTGCAAGTAATGACCTATGGATTTATTGCTTTTTACTATGGTCACCACAAATGCAGAGCCTGCAGATCAATTTATTTGCTTACAGACTTCACTTTAGTCCTTGATTTAAACTAAGTAGTTTACATTAAAATCAACATATTAAACATTTTTCCTTCTTCTGCAAACATGTAGCTTCTTTCAGTTACGAAACTCTCACTAAATTTGTTCAGAAAAATTTTATTTATGGGTGTTTCTTTTCTATGACTACAATAATGAATTTAAGCTACCACTGATATATTCCAGAGTATCCACATGTATTTTAGGTACTTTCCCTGAAACAGCCCATGCAGAAATGGATATTTAATGAAAGAACTTAATATGAGTGTGGCATTTTTAGACCAAATAACAGATTTCTTCTCCCTGGGACTCCTGAAAATTATTTGTTGATTATGGGTTTCCCAAAAGATCGTTTATATCTCCATCATCACACCGTGGTTTCACTTTGTATGTCTTATAGGATACGTGCAGCAAACTGCGCTCTACGTAGGGAGCAATGGCTCTTAAAAGGAGGATGCAATTGCCTGGTTAAGTGGGTCCCCATCTGTCTGCTCCAAGGGTTCAGTCCGTTGGGGCACGAAGTCTACAGATCCATGAGTCTTAGTACAAATTTGGCAACGCAACACTTCTACGTTTTGCATTTTATGTCACCTAGAACAGTCCCAAGCAGGAGAAGAAATCTGGTAGACCATTAACTCAAGCAAGCAAAGAGATAAAGGTTATTTCCCCGAATTGCATAACTAAGTTCTGCACGAGCTTAGAGCCAGAGAGATGTTTGTTTTCCCAAAGGTGATACAAGGGGCTATTTAAAGACAACTTTAACCTACAGAAAATAGGGATTTTGGAACTAATTTTTTTTAAAGATATAAATATAGATTTAAAAATAAATATATTTAAATATATAGCATACTGAGAAATTATGGCCTGAAGTTTAAATGAACCTTTGCAAGATGACCAAAGTGAATGTGCAAATCCTTTTCTCATTGAGTAACAATTTTTCAGAGATGGGAATTATTGGATAATGGTCTTCTCAGGTTCATCCTAAAGACTATAAAATACTACGGAAAAAAAAGAGAAAAGTTCACACTGTGTTTTAAAAAATTATTTCACATTCACTTTATTCAAATAAACGTCTGGGTGAAGTTGATCAATGTTCATTAAAAGCTCCAAAGTGACAGGTACACAACCGGCACTTGGCGTTTGCACAGCTAAGCTTTCACAGCTCTAATGAATAAATGGAGCATGTGCTTCCACACGCAGCTGACACCATCCGTAACTCTGGATTTGACACTTGACTGCCCTTAGGAAGAATCTGTTTTTCAAAAATAGTTTATTTGCAGAAAAAAATTACCAGAATAACCTTCTCAGTAAGAAGGCTTTGAAATGCCGGAAAGAAAATTCTTCCAAGTGGTAAAGTTTATGTGAGCTGAAACTCTTGCTTAGCACATACACTGGAGTTTATTACCACACAAGTTCACTTTAAATACTCTGTAAAATTGCATTAGTCAATTATCATATTTCCTCAAAATAAGCATATGAAGAAGCTTTGGTGGGAAAGCATGCCACGGGAAGCCCATGTGGCCACCTGTACCAGTCAGTCCAAGGTCTCACCCATCAGGGCAGGGGGTAAAACCCAAGTCCTGCTCATCCCCTGCTAAAATCCCATTAATTCCCGGAAAGTCACAGCATTCAGGACAGGCTATACTTTCTGGGACACAATTTCTGTAATTATTACAGATGTACATACGTGGTAGCCCTTCTCCATGACAGAAGGACCAACACAAGAATTAGGATTGATGTTCAGAGCCAGCCAGCAGCATGCTCTGGCCTCGGAGACGGACATCCTTTTGGAGGACTCCTTCCCTGAATGATCCCTGACACTCCACAGTCCTCCAACAAAATACTTAAAAGTTTATATATTTGGTGGTTGGTTTGTTGTTTTTTTTTTTTATTATTATTTTTTTAAATCTACCATTGAGGTAGATTTTTGCATGACAAGTTTTCTCAGCTATCATTTCTCTCTTTTATGATACCAAAAGTATGAGCAAGGTAGGAAAATCCTAGCAGTTTGCACAACGGATTAGAAGAACTAGAATGAATTTCTTCTACATCAGCTCCAAATATCACATCGTCAAGTTTCATTTTAGGAAAACGGAATGAGGGAAAGCAAATCAAAACATGTACCAACAAATTTCTTCTCGCTACATGACAAACCAACTCAAACTGCCATGAAATCTGGCTACAGCTTCTAATTGCAGAAAACCAAAACAAACATGCAGAAAAGCACCAATGTTTTAGATTTGTGAAGAAATCTCCAAGCAGAGGGAAACAACTGTAATTTAACAGTTCTTTTTTGCTTTGGGTATATTATGGAAAACAGTAGAGTGAAGCACGTTGCTCCCCTACTCTATAATGAAAGCATCAAAAATGGAAAAGGTTTGATTTGCCATTTTCAGCCCTTTTGAAGCCTGTCTGTCCATTTTATGCACAAAATTTCTTTTGAGGCGTGCCTCTGTAAGAACTGGCATTCCCTGCGAGCTGCGCCCTGGTGGTGGGACAGCCTTTGCTGCATCCCACCTCATTACATTGATCAGCAACTACAGATGGTAACAACTTGTGATGGAGAAACCCTGGGGACTTGGTTGGAGCTCATATAAAGCTAGCCAAACCCTTCTGGGTCTGAATCTCTGGAAATTAGACTCCTTGGAGATTTTACTGTTTCGTGGAAGTTGGGCAGCCCTAGGAACGCAGTGAGACAGACAGATGTCCATCCCTGCTTCCACAGCACCAGTGCACTCAAGTGCTCTCCCACCAAGAGAGATACCTTCTTTGGAAGCAAAGGATGAAGTCTGCCACGCACAGATGCTGAATAGCACCATGTTCAGTCCTGGGCTTTAAAAGAAATATTATTTCCATGTTTTTAATTTTATTTCTGCATTTTCTTGATATATTATAAAAACTGGCAAAAAAAAGGAAAAATAAAAAAATACTTAATCATCTGTGAACTATGGTATTTCTTTTTTGCTCCTTTGAAAATCTTTGAAGATGGATATCCAATGTTTTTGATAAACTCAGAAATATTTCTAAGTGCAGAAACTGATTAAACTGCATAATTACTGCGTGCCCAACTGTAAACTGTAATCACACGTAACAACTAAGTAGCACAAACTCTTTTGCTGACTCTCAGTGGCGATTTCTATGTTGTTTTGAGCAGAATATTAAGGGACCTTCGTAAATCAACCTCAGCAGTACCGATGTGGTGGGGGAGCATGTTCTCACTCACACGAAGGGTGACCGTAGACACCCATACTCTCTAGGTACGTGTTCATTCTTAAGGGCCAGAGTATATACACATACGCAAGATGTATGACTTTTGCAACTCATGTTCTATTTAGAAGACCACCTTAAACGTTAATGATGTCTATTTAATTAAGTAAGAGCTAAAACCTGATCATTGCTTCGCTCAACACTGGAAAGCCTTGCAACAGCTGGGTTTATAGGAACCAAGTTTTTAAGAGTTTAAGGCATCTTGCAGCAAGAATTAGTTATTAAACTACGACCAAGACCTAGGACAATTTGTTTAAGTATTGATTGACTCAAAGCCCAATCTTAACATAATCTCGTTTTGTTTGCAATTTATACACAAAAAACTATGGTTTTCTCAGATTTCACAGTTATTTTCTAATGAATATGTGATCCTATAAATAAGTAGTATGAATCACACACAAACCTCAGTTTGTGCTGTTTATTTTTCAGTAGATGAAGGGGTAACGTGCAATTTTTCTCTCCTTTAAATAGATCTGAACAGTTGCTTTAATTACCTCTGGAAATTTGATTGTTCCTAATTCAGGCTTTATTTTTGGAAGTGTTTTTCAATACCGTCTTAAAAGTCACCATGTGCCACCACGCTCTTGCCATTAACTCCACTGACGAAAAGAAAATTGCTGAGAACAAAAGTAGATGGGTTCAGAGGCAGGAGGTGCAGCTGGAGGACAGGGAGACAGGAGCCAGGGCAACAGAGCTGCGCAACCGTGTCCACCACATGGGTGCACCACCCAAGTCCTGGGTGAAACCAGACTTAAATCCCAGACCATTTCATCTCGGTTTGTTTGGAGTTTACCACTACCAGGCTGCAATGGGGAACTACGAAAACTGCATACATCTCTCCTCAACCTCCTTATGCATTTCTCAGTGCAGAAGGACAATATTATGCATATTTGCCACACATGCAGAGAAACAAATTTTTCATATCCAGACCCACAAAGTCAAAACACAATTGGCTGGGGAGCTGAGATACTCTGCTCATCTGGTCAATGCCATGATTTTTAAACACACACTCAAACGAGCTGAACTAGACCAGATCTGAGCTAGAACCGATTCCCCAAGCTGAGTAAAGCCCATCCTCCCCACACCACTGATGCTGCCGAGGATAAAAGGTGAACTGCCTCCTGCTGCAGCAGACTGCTATAAATACCAAGAGACAGTTTCATTATTCTAAATCTTAATGCAAAAACACACTGAGGTATTTCACATCACATAGTAAATGGTTTGAAGATTGCAGACAAAGTAGTCAGGCTATGAATAACTGACAAGAAAGTCTCCAGATAAGCATACGAAATTAATTATGCCGCACCCAGAAATAAATAAAAAACACCACTTCCAACACTAACAAAACAGCTGGTAATAAATAATAACATGTAAGCATTTTAATTGACTTATTTTGGTAAAATTAAAAATCAATGTTCATGCAGCAATAGCTATTAAATAATACTTACTGGGGAAAAGTCTGAGAAGCTTAAAATCCAGTACCTTGTGTGTCAGAAACCAAACCACACAATGAGAAACAGCTGGAGCTCATCATTTATACCATTTTGAGGTCTTAAGGAAAAAGGCAGCCAAAAAATACCATGTACAGATCTTGAGGGCAAATTGATCTCATAAAAAAAGGATTAGTGCGTATGAGGGTAATCAAACGCTTCTTGTTGGATTACAATTCCACTTAATAAATCAAGCTACTTCTACTCATGAAAAGGTTTCTTTGATTCACCAATGCTATTCTAGTTCTATACTCATTTGGTTAGTTACACTAAAAATAAATCCCATGCAACAGAACCAAAAAAATAAACGATTTGCCTTCTCAAATAAACGCCACCACGAGTCCTTGTAACAACCTGACTGCGTACGCTGCCATGCCAGCCCCACGTCTCCAGAGAGCTTGGGAAAATTCCATCTCGACCAAGTCGCTTCTCATTGCACACACTAAAGTTTAAATGTTTTATAACGGCATCCACTTCACTGGTCCAATCCTTGCTTTAACCTGCACCGAGCACCAGCTCGGAACGCACCGGCATACCCAGCAGGGTAAGAGATGAGAGGAGATGCGACGGAAGAAAAGATCTTCCAAATTTGGCTCAAGAGGATAACTGTAGAGGGTTATCATCTTAAAACCATCGAGAAGGGATTAATTTCGCACGCTTTTCTATTTTCACTGCCTGATGGATGAACGCGGTACCATACTCTCTGCTCATGCAACGCAATTTGAAGACTGCTGCAAGAGAGACCCAGTTTTGCATTCTGGTCAGGCTGTTGCCATCCTTGTCTGGAGAATGGATCGCTGCTGTTGAGTGTGTTCCCCTCGCAGCATCAAGTCTGCTATTACTCCAATATAATTAGGAACCTCTATGTTCTCCGTGTAATTTTTCCTTACGAGAGATGTCAGCTACTCACTCTTTTTTTTCTCAGGACAACATCTGTGGGTGACAACATGACTTTACAGTGAAAAGGACAGGGAAAAATGGTAACCTACTTTCTTTTCGAAAAATAAAAATGAGTTAATGTTCTGACAACGGTCTGCACTCCTCCGAAAGCTGAACCCAGTCTTTGCTGTGAGTCACGGTAGTTCGCTATTTTGTTTTGACCTTTTCATCATTATGCAGCTTGATTAGCTATCCGAGCCGATTGCTTTCATACGAGAATGAAATGAGCCACTTAAAAAGATAAAAGATGAAAATGATCAAAGTATTATTTCATATTCTTGGAACAGTCATGTTTTAGAAAAGAAGTGCCACCAGCCTGACATCACCGAGAAGTAAACACCTTTCAGCACAGCAGCGAAGGACAACTGCTCCTCTCCTCCAACATCTTCCCTCTGAAAAGCGTTTTCCAAGGGATCATGTATTCGAGAGACAGCAAACTTTCAGCTGAATTACTTCTGAGCCGTCGAGGGATGCAAGAGGGCTCAGCCACGCAAGAGCTCCAGCCAGTTTCAACACAAGCTCCAGGGATGGAATAGGAGCAAGGAGCTGACTGCAGCACGCAAAAGCGGTTGTAATCACAGATGCAAATTTCAAGAAATGAAGCAAAGATCCGCTTGAGACAGGTTCGCAGGCACGCTGCGTAAGCCCTTTCTGCATCCCTGTCCTTAGGAGTACCCACAACAGCTCCCAGACCCGCAGGAATCAAAACATACGATTAAAATGACTCTCTGAACAACAGCCTCCCTGTGCTCAGCTTCCAACACTGCTGCAAGTCACCAGAGCAAACGCCAGGAGAGGACCAGGATCCCCTCCAAGCTCTCCACTGTAACAGGGGCAGAGACAAATTCACCGTGCTGGCAAAAAGACCTCCCTGAAACACAAACCTGCCAAAAATGCATTGTTTACTAGAACAATTGGATTCGTACACATACACACAGACACACACACACGCCCCCATAGGTGAGTTATATCAATGTATTCATCTATTTCCCCCCACAAAAGCCACCACAGATGTGGAACAAGATGTGCTATCCAAGCCTGCCAGCAGGACAGTGAAAGGACATCAGCTGAGATGCAGCCACTGGATATCACCAGAGACCACTCGCAGCCGCCTACTGCAAGGCGACCAAATGCAGAGACTATCCTCAGGAAAGACCCCACTACATTGGCATTGGCTCACCATGAACCTTACTGCAAATCTGGCACCAAAGCATGGAAAAGCAACTCAGGTTCTCCAAACCCAGGTGAAAACAGCCTTGTTTCCCAGCAAATCCAGTCATAATTTAAAACAAGCAGCAAATCCTATATATTAACTAAGAAGCCAGTAAACAAATAAAATTCAGTAACAAGATACAACATCTTTAAACAATTATGATATTTGTACTTGACTTTGGCATCTCTAAGGCAGCAAGAGCAGTATTGTAGCAGACAGTGTCCCATCACGAGAGCATTTAGTGTGATGGAGTGACTCCATACATGGCTCTCATGCTTCAACTCCAAAATAATTGCATTATTAGGCTTGATTAGCTGGTGTTGGTGATTAGAGAATATTTTGCAAGTATCACTTGAATCTGGAAGATCCAGCAACTGAAGAGGCAAAGCAGAAGGAAGAACGTGTCAGGGCAGGAGCTGGTGCTGGCAGGCACGATGCCGAAGGGATGCTGTGGGTACTGGGAGCTGGCAGTGATGGCGCNGTTCCCTGTCCTTCTTGAACCGGGGAGCCCAGCACTGGACACAGGACTGCAGAGCAGGGGGGCAGCCTGCGGGGCGCACACCCTTGCGCAGGAGAGCAGTGACATTCAAACTTCCCTGGGCAACTCTGCACAATTGGCTTTTTTTTTTTTTTTTGCATTCAGGTTTTATTACACCAAGCCACAGGCCCAGATACATGCACTGAAAACTCCATGCATCTATTATCTCTATTTATTACATAAAACCACAATAATGCTTTAACAGTCCCTTTCACTGCGCTTCCATTAGCAAGATATTGGCATGACTTCCTCTCCCACTCCCCCAATGACAATTATAAAATATAGCCCCTAACTACTTCTGTTTTTTAAAAGTACATTTTCCTAATATTTAATTTATAAATCATTTCCCACATGTATTAGTAATAAATGTTTAAAGGCGGCAGACAGGAATACAACAGGAAAGCATAATGCTTGCTGTTTACTAGGAGGCCTCATTAAAAAGGCATCAAGAGCAAGGAAAATAAAAACAACCTTGTGAACCTTTGTAATTGGTCTCAAGAGAAATGTAACACTGAGGACATCAATGCAGAAATGTCCCAGCCCATTCTAGTGCCACAGACTGAAAAAAATTCCAGTTCGCTGTACCTTTTGCACTCTCAGTTCTTACACTGATTTTGGGTTTTTTTTGAATGAAAACACATGAGTTTTTTTATATTTTTTTTATACCTGTAGTGTCTCTGTAGATCAGGTGTTTGATGCTATGATATTCAAAATCATACTTAAAAAATCATTATTCCCCCGCCATAACTGATTATATGGGCAGAATAACTAGGGGCCATTTTCCTTCCGTTCCACAATTTCCACTGTGGTTCCTTCCAGCAAGCTGCCTGGTACAGTCTGTTGTGAACTTTTTATCATCTCTCCTATCCATACTCGGTCTCTTTATTTTAATAATTATAATGGGTAAGTTTGTTATTTTACCTTGCCATTTGTACAATGCATTGGGCAGAGAATTGTTATGTTAGACATTCTTAGCAAAAGAAAGGGTTAATCCACCTCCGAAATGAACAATTAATTTGACTAGCCTCCCCCCTTGCCAGCTAGCTTCCAGTTAGGCCCAGACGTCACTTGCAAACTTGATTTTTAAACCAAACGCAGCATACTATCTATTACCGAGCGGACTTCAAAATTCATATTTAAACCCAACAGGTCCCAGAGGCTCCTTTCAGATACTTCTGGGCTTCCCAGAAGACTCATGAAAGTTGATTAAACGAAAAATTGCATTTCATTTTCCTGTTTTGTTTGCATTTAAATGGAGAAACTTGCAGCTGGATAGTAGCCATATATTTTCTGATGTGCTTCCATTCCCAGCAATAAGCATTTTGTCATGTTTTCCACCACCTAAAGTATATGCTTCTATTTCTTCAAACACAGAATAAGACTTTCTCCGTGCAAAACTGCACCGCAGAAACCCAAACGAGACTTTCCTAATAGGTTATAATTTGTGAGATTCAAAAGCCACCCAAGCACAATTATTTATAATGTCTTCACTTGGAGATGCATTTCGAGGTGCGATAATTTGCCTTGCAAAAATTAATTCTGTTTCAGCCACCTAAGCTTCTGGGTCCGTGTTTGCAGGCTGGCTGGTCTTCCCGTCTCTGGCAAACCACCAGGACACGGGCGCTGGCTGCAGCCGCCCCCGGGATGGGGGTGCACAGAGGAGCCCCGTGTGGCTGTTCCGAGCTGGGGAAACAGCGAGGGAGAATGCAGTGTGGAGCTCCCCGTGCTGGGATCTTCTAAGGGATGCTCATGGATTGAGAGCAGCCCTGAGTAGCAGGACTTGGGGGTGTTGGTAGACGAGAAGCTCAACATGAGCCGGCAATGTGCGCTCGCAGCCCACGAGGCCACCGCATCCTGGGCTGCATCCCCAGCAGCGTGGCCAGCAGGTGGAGGGAGGGGATTCTGCTCCTCTGCTCCGCTTTGGGGAGACCCCACCTGGAATACTCTGTCCAGCTCTGGAGACCCCAACATAAGGAGGACATGGACCTGTTGGAGCGGGTCCAGAGGAGGTCACAAAGATGATCAGAGGACTACAGCACCTCTGTTGTGAGGACACACTGAGAGAGTTAGGGTTGTTCAGCCTGGAGAAGAGAAGGCTCCAGGGAGACCTTATAGCAGCCTTCCAGTATCTGAAGGAGACCTACAAGAAAGCTGGAGAGGGACTTTTTACAAGGGCACGTAGTGATAGACTGAGGCGCAATGGCTTCAAACTGGAAGAGAGGAGATTGAGGTTAGATCTCAGGAAGACATTTTTCGCTCTGAGTGTGGTGAGACACTGGCCCAGGTTGCCCAAAGAAGCTGTGGCTGCCCCATCCCTGGAGGTGTTCAAGGCCAGGTTGGACGGGGCTTGGAGCAACCTGGTCTAGTGGAAGGTGTCCCTGCCCATGGCAAGGGGGTTAGAACGAGATAAACTTTAAGGTCCCTTCTAACATAAACCATTCTATGATTAGGAGCTCCCATGGAACACAAAGCCATATCCCAATCCCCTCCATGAAAAATGAGACCTTTTTAAAACGCATCTTAAGGCAAACACGTATGCATATCACATTTTGCACTGAAGTAAACCTTGCTGAGCTGCTTCTTGGAGGAGTGATACCTGCACACCAGCTCCCACGCTGATCCAAGTGTTCCTTGGATCAGCCCTGCGTGCTGGAGGTGACCCACCCTGGCAAGGGGAGATGGTGCTAGGGTGCGCAGCACCCACTCCCCCTCCTCACCGCCTCCACCCCAGCCTCCCGGACACAGTTACAAAACACTTCTGACACCAGATTTTACACAAAATTTGCAAAAACATGACTCAGCCAAACAGTAGATCTGATAAAGCTAAAATGCCACATGAAAAATCACCAGCCTTTACTCGACTGCAACAGGCCCTGATTAAACAAGTCTTCGCACCGTTACTGTGAGCTCCCCCAGCTCCACGTGAAGAGCGCGGGGGCTGCTGCGGACACCCCTGTTCAGGGCAATACCCAAGATCTGGTGCTGGCATCTTTTTTTTGCAGTGCGCTGTGGCCAACAGCTCCAAGGGGTAACCAGGGCCAAGTTTCAAGGATCTGTAAGAAAGCTTTTAGGGCACATCCATGGAAGGCATAATTACCATCACAGTTGAGCTGGGCTAAGGAAAAAACAGCAGGCACAGCAGCACGGGTATCTGCGCAGCATGTGCCTGTACCCAGGGCCCTGGCAGCTCTCAGCCCCCGACAAAGACCACGCCGTGGTGACTTTGCTTTGATAGACATCAAGCCAGCTCTGCTAATGTAAGCTTGGGTACGGCCATCTGCTGTGTGATGGCGTCTTCAAACACAGCATAGACAACCTCAGAGCTGGACCACCGACGTACGTGTGGAAGGCTGTAAGTCACATTAGCTTCTTCCACCCTTTACAGTTCTCGAGGGGATTCATTTTGGGAACAATAAGGCAACAGAGGTGGCAGGTAGCCACCCAGCACCCATGTGTGCCTGGCCCTAGAAAAGCCATGCAATGGCGGCAGCTCCAAGCCACGCATAGCACAGACCTCGCTGGTCACCAGCTCTCCTCTTCTCCGTGGCGTTACAGCCCAGCAGCTGCCACGGGATGCGAGAGGTGTCCGAACATATCTTATATTCACAGATCTTCCAAGGAAAAAAAAACCAAAATCACACCCCTAAAAGCACTGATGAGAAAAAGCCATCCAAATTTGTTTTCATCCATTTAAAAGCCTATAAACTTTAGTGTTATTTATTGGCAGATCAGTCTGCTGCAAGCTAACGCTTTGCAAAGGGCTTGCCGACACAGGCTTTGGTGCGCTTTCACCAGGTGCTCCCACAGCCCTGAGCAGCCTTCAGTTGCATTTTAACAACCTTTCCTCACATTTCTGGTCGGTTTTGCCGCACCATTTTTTTTGCGTGCACTGCAGCTTCCAAGATTAAGAAATATATCTTTAATCTCCTCCCTATCTTTCTCCTTCCCCACCAAAGGACTTTTCCAATTTCTTGCATGAGAGACTCCAGTTCTGCCGAGTGCCCAGGCTGTGGTGGGTGCCTGTGCCGGTTGTCCTGGGCTTGGGATCCACCGCTGATCCGAACCACCGCAACGCCAGCCCAAAGGCTGCCGCTGCTGCAGGCACCAGCTCCTCCTCCCCATCTCCCTAGGCCCTCTTGTCCCGTTTTGCAAAAATCTACGCTAGCGCAGCCAAAAATGGACGTAATGAAAATAGTTTAAATTCATCCGAAAAATAATTCTTAACGGTCTTTATCACATTAACTTGGGTAATGTGCTGCATACAAGCGCAGCCCACCTGGAAGGGCTGTGTAATTAATGCACTCCCTCTCTCCGCTGGCCAGAGATGAAGGAAGTGCTGCAATTACTTTCACATGTTAAGCATCATCAGAGCATGATTGTGCAATTAATAACGAAGGAAGACCTTCTATATCCCATACCAAATGAAACAAACTCTGCTGCCTCTCCTCCTCCTCCTCCGCTTCCTCAGATAACATCTTACCCGCGGCACAGAGGTGGATGGCATCCACACGTGGCCACAGGAGTGATGACCCTGGGCTCCCCACAAGTGGCCCGATTCCCACCGCAGCCCCTGGTCCAGACCTTCCTGCAGGTTTTAAGAAATGGCTCTATATATACACTTACTCATCCCGAATAGGAAATGGGGGTAGGAAAGCTGTAACAGGTCAGCTCCCCGCACAAGCCCTGTCCTCACGAATGCTTCCCTAGAGCAAGTTATTAAATCTGCTGATAGATGAGTGTATTTAGCTTAATAGAAACACATAAGAGATACGGTTATTAATAATTTCCCACAGGAAATTTGTGTTTTGCATTTATACCCTACCCAAAATTCAGGTAAGATCTACATCAAAAAGGAGTAAGAAAGTTAAAGAAAGATTTCCAACTTTATTTTGCAGTATCACCTACCAAATTCTTCACCTTCACCATTAAAAAACAGAACTGGGGTCGGAACTTCATCTGAATTTGTGTAGGCTAATTACTTTTCTGCAACCAGTGTTGCCCGCACTCTTTGGCGCTGAGGAACTGCTCTTTACTAACCCTGCCCGCACTGTTTGCATCAACAGATGGGAGCAAAGCGGCTTCTGTAAATCAAAAACGAGTGACAGCAACTAGATCATGTACAGTCCTGTGAAGCAACCTCAGGTAAAATTCACATTAGAATGTCATTAGGATTTCTGCCTGAAATATTGCTTTGCATAAATTTTGTAATGTAATGGTTATTAAAAACCTCAATACAAAAAGAGACCTAATCAGTTTCTTAATACCCTCTCCTAATTTGTTTATAAGTTAAATCATATTTTTAAAAATAGATTATGATATATTGCAAGACAGACTCCTTATTTTAATAACTGATGGAGAACAGTATTGCTAGAATACTAAAAATGTTGAAATGAAATTTTAGAATTAGAAAAGTAAGTGTTGAAGTATTTCAATTTTCCATTACATGCACTTAAATTTTGCAAGATGTGATTCAATTAATCAGCTACTGCACTCAAACTGCCAAAGACAGATCATATCTGAGAAGGACGAAGTTTTGGTATAGTCCTAAAGGTTCTTTTTAAACATGAAAGTTGTTTAAGACAAGAAACAAATATAGGTTTGGGGTTTTTTTGTCCCAGACTACTCAAATCCGAGGACAACCCAAGGGTCCCCCAGTCCTGCTATCAGTATGGCTTCAAGAAAATTAGCGCCAGACTTACGTAGTACTGCAGTACTAAACTAGAGAGCTATATTATTTAGGAAGGAAAATTTTACTTACAATGCCAGATGCCTTTGTATTTGGTAAACGCTACCTTTCATCCACTTTAGCTTAATTTCAAGCCTCCATGGATTTCTTCTTTTCTTCTAACCAATACAAGCAGCTAAAGCTTTTCCTTTTCAAGCGAGCTCTTTGAGCTGCTGGTCTCCCTTGCAGTGATGCTTTACAAATGGAACAGCTTCAACATCTCCACCAGTCCAAACCCCTGAGAAATCCATGTGTATTCATTTCTTTGAAATTATTTCAGAGGCAAGAGGGAAAAAAAAAAAAAAAAGAGGCACTTCCTTACTTTGTGTTATATTTCAGAAAGTTTAAATGGTCTAATATCCAATTCCTTTTCAACGTACCACAAAGTGCTAAATGGTAAGAATTACATTACTGCCACTGCTTAGATCCTGGCTGATAAGGTGAGCCTTTTACATTTATACTGACTTCTGAAAAAGCTGTTGCTATACTGGTCTAATAATTAATAATTCATGCAGCCAAATTACAGCTCTAGAAGGATACAGCCATTTTTACTAGTTCTTTCATATTCCTCTGATTTATGTATGACTAAGTAGGAAACTGAGCAAAGGAAAAAAATTAAAACTTAACACTTCAGGTTTAAAATTAAATTGCTATTCCATACTCAGAAAGGATGGATGGAGCGGGATATAACAATGCTTCTTTTGAGACAAGCACGTGTACAAAATTTCTGAACATCCATTAATTTTATTGTATAAAAATAGCTTTTGCAGCTAGTAAAATTGTAGATATTTAAAACTGGAAATATTTATCACTAATGGGACTTTTAGTGTCACGGGAGTGCGACACAACACATTAATATTTGTAACGTCTTCACAACAGTCCTTCTTTCATGTTGTCCTTGATGAATGGGCTAATTTTTCTGCCCCCTGTATCTCTCCCCTCGTTATTAAAGACACATTTTTATTGATCCATGTACAGAACAAGATCCACCTAAAGACAAGGATCAGTGAAGGAATCAATTTTGTTATTTTATTTCTTCTAGAAAAAAAGATTATTCATAAAGCGATCTCTTTCTCAATCTACCAAGCATAGCTTAGCTGACATTTTCAAAAGTGCCTAAAAGTATTCTAGAGGATAAGGACACAGACCACGATAAACATAAACAAAGCAAAAGAGAGCAGTCATCTAAAGATACAGGCTTATACTGGGGCTTTCAGAAATTCTTAGTGCAATTTGGCTTTTTATTGACTTTCTGTTTTCCAACATTTCATCCTGAGACACCAGCACTGAGAAAATGCTGTCTTGGACCTTGGGAGAACAGGGAGACCTTTTTCAGCAGAGGTACAGACTCACGCTGTAAGCACCCAACGCAGCATCTGCTTAGAATAGCCATGCTGATCTCGGTCAAATCAGCGTTTCAGCATTGCAAAACAGGAAATTTCAAAGCCCTTTTTTTTAAAGCTTGTATTATTATTACAAATTAAAAGATGAATTATTGTCATTTAATGGTTTGAGAAACTACTACGTCTGCACAGCTATCACGGACTCTGCGAATACACACAACTTGGTTAAAAAGATGACTCTAAAGGTCGGTATAACGCTCTCCTGCCCTCTGCCTCATTGTTTTACCCTCCTCAGCACACTTAGCCTCTGGTTATTTGCTGGTTTATCTCAGATGCAGATACACAACTCAAGCACTGCGCTGACGCTGCGGTGCCCGCTGCTGTTAGGACACACAAGTTAACTTAAACTCTTGTAAAGCTAAATCTGCATTCTTCATTATGGCCAAGCTACTGAAAGCCTGCAAGAAACGTCTGTTTTTAATAAAGAGTTTAAGGCCAGATAACAGCCATTAAAGTTTCTGATTAGCACATGTTTTAGAGCTGCAAAATATGCTTGAACAATCACACATCTTCAATGGAAACAACATTTCTTGGAAGTCTCCTTGTGTAAGGGATTCAATTGAAGTACGACATTTGGTTCATATTCATACGGGCTGCTGAATTCCTGGCTATTTGCTCAGCCTTCAGTTTGCATATCGCAACTAAAAATCTCAGTAAACCTCATTAATGCAGCGAACCTGTTTAATCTTTTTAAGAACAAACTAAAAAAAAAAAAAAAAAAATCGGTGCCAAGAAGAAAGAAACATCTTGCTTTGTTTTTTTGGGAAAATGTGTAAGGGCAAAATTTTCATAATTGTTGAAATAATTAGGTCTTAAATTGAGGTTTAGCTTCCTAAGAGCCTAACTCACTTTGAAAACTGTTAATAATTCCATATCATACGTGATAACCTAGCAGTTTTACATTACCACTATCTATTTATATCTTACTTATTTTGAATTCAAATCTATAATGATGTGAAGATACTTAAGCAGCAAAGACAGAGTTTTGGAGCTGCCCATCACGTTTACCCACATTGCACAGAAGTATTTACACCCACAAGTATGCTTAAACGCAAACAGCAGCAAAAGAAGCTTAAAGGTATTGCTACAGACTGTTCTGCTGGAAAACAAACTGATCCAAAATGCCCCAAAACGAATCCTTTGCCAACCTTTTGGAAAACAACTGTAAGTATCTACCAGAAACAATTAATGTTACAGTTCACACATCCAGCAATTTAGTTGATTTTACACTAAAGATGAGAGCGCGAGAATGCCGTTGCGAGTATCTGTGCACCTTCTCCAAGGCCGGCTAATTACTGCTGCTAGGCTGGTTAATATTTTTACATTAGTCCCGGAGAATACTGTCCGTTCCCCCAATAGATGGTAAAATACTGCAACAGGTTGTCCATAGAGGTTGTGGAGTCATTGACGATGCTCAAAACTCGAATGGAAAAGTCTCCGAGTAACTTGACCTAACTGGACCTGCTTGGAACAGGAGGGTGGAGTAGGTGACCTCCAGATTCCCTCCAACCCACATTATTCTATGATTCTAACAGCAAAACAGACATAAAAAGTCCCGCACATCAGAGGCTGGAACTGGGAATGAGTAGAAGAAAGAGTGGATGTATAGAGGAATGCTTCTGTATTTTAAAAACCCCACAAAACACAGACTCATTGTTGAGCAGTTCATTCAAAGAACTTGAGTTATTTATTAAGTCTATTATTTTGATATAAAACAATTTGATTTGTTACTAAGTCTATCAGGAGTCGATGATGTTCAGCCCAGGGAAATATTCAGCACCCTTGGGCACTTTCCTGAACTTGAACTAAGCTTTTAAATTAAATCCTGACACAGTGTTTGGCCAATAATGGGTGATCCGGTCATGCTGGAAAGCAACTACAGAGAGGTGGTGGGTTAGCGTTAGTTTACCACAATTCAGTTTTGAAATCAGTTCACTTTACGTTAATTCCCAAGGAATCTGAAACCTTGTTTTTGTCTCCTGGAAAGGCTCAAAGTGCAATATAATTGGAGAGCCATCGTGACTAATAGAGAAAAATGGCAGGAGATACCTCAGAGAGGTATTACATCTTTTTGTAAAGCAGAAACATCACAGAAAAACCTCTTATGAGAAATAGCAACCTTATCCTCAAAGAATCTAATTCAAGGTGAATTTAGATACAGAATTTTATCAAAGACTATTTCTTTTCACGAACAGTTTTGTTTATGCCTTGTTGGTTTTTTTTTTCCCCCTACAGATTTAATAACATCCCCTCCTCAATGTGAGCCGTATCTAGCGTGTGCAGAGGGCAGCCTTGCTTCTCAGTTCACACGTACCAATAATTAGAAGCTTTGCAACTGTACTTAGCTCCACTTACTGTGATGAAAGATGCAGATGTCTGTTTTAAGAGGCTCTGATAAGCATTCAATTTGATCAGCCTGTACAAATACCCTGCAACTCGTACTTTGCAAAATTTCTTAACCCACCATGCACATAAGAGTACACGCTCCCAGAATTTAGGCTTCTAAAGCTGAGATTTCTAGGCCAGACAGAAGATCTGTGTGTACACCATAAACATTTCAATAGCTAAGACAACATTTTCCAAAGCCATTTAGGGCCCCAGCGAGCTTCCAAGAAGCACTCGAGCAGCCCAGCAATCCCTGACAGCACCCTACGTTGTGCTGAAGCACCTCTGAATCTCTCTGCTGTTATCTATCTATATATATTTGCATTTTTCCCAAAGTTCTAAAAGCCAGCAGTAGAAATGAGTTAGGTTCTCAGCATGAAAGAGTACATCCTAAATATACACAATACAGTGTATGTGAGCTAGTTATCCAAAATAAGCTTGTTAGCTTAAGGGTATTGCCATCAACTACACCACCACTACAACTGCAGCTTAAAATGCCATTAGAAACATCTGGAAATTCAGCTTTGTAGATTCTGGAAGTGTTATGACAAATTTCTGATTACTTTAATGATTATTTAAGCTTCCTTACTTTATTGAAAATCCTACACTAACAATAGGATTGTCTTTTCTATTGGCTAAATACATCAGCACCGTAAACAAGGGCAATAATATCCATTTTCAGTTAGAAGGTGAAAGCAAAGTCACAATGGAGAACACAGAAAATAATCACAGGCTTACATTTTAAAACACAGCCAGGATTCCCAAAGCCAATTAAACATGGTTTTTGTCTTTTCCCTCACTTTTAAACTGCTGCTGTAGCTTTCTAGCTATGAAACCATCATCGCGCAGAAAACACTGGGAGAAGACAGAAGGAAGCCCATACGGCCCATAGATCTCTACACATGCCACAAGTTTATACATGTGCACAACAGGAAAAATACACACATCTACTCATAACACTGGGAAAAATAATTTCCCCCCACAAAGCTGAAGGACCGAGTCCCTACAGGACCAGGCGAGCGGGCACGGGGGCGCAGGAAATCAAGCGTGCCGTCTTGTAACTAAATACATTTTAAATGAGTCTAACACGTTCGTCGCATTGGAAACGCTGAAGGATGCTCGGAGCATGTAAGTGTTCGTTCGTAACTTTCCACCGACGTGCAAGTTAAATTTGACAGTGAAAGAATAAATGAAGGAAATCTCAAGCTCAAAAAAAATTTACCTAAGGCTAAGGATGTGCAAGGGGCACGTCTGCTAAAGCTGTAGGGTAGGTCAGGGGCACAGCTCTACTGTTTTACCTTTTCTGCCTAAACTCGGAGATTCTTGCAGAGGAAACAATTGTTTAAAATTGCTGCTAACTTCCACTTTTTTCTTTGATACAGGTCTGAAAAGTAGCTTACAATAACATCTCCAGCATTAACTCTGAAAACCTAGGTAGAGCTGTCCGTCAGCTGAGCCTAATATTGCTAAGAGAGCATTAGGCAGACTGGCAAAAAGCCACATCCAGTTTGAAACGTGGACTGAAAGTTTCCTCTGTCGGATGAATCTTTAATCTATTTATAATCTACCATGTTTCCACTAAACAGCACTCCATGTCTTACCTTGTATCATTTTCCACATAAATGCCATGCCACAGAGCTAAAAACCTAGGTCCAAATTGAAAAGTGGATTTTTTTTTTTAAAGCAAAATGTTTAAGAGATTGACCTTATTATAATTCAATCTACAGTCATTATTACCAGAACAACTCAAAAGCAATTCCTGTCATCTCCCCCGCTGCAACGTTTTGGAAACCAGGGCCCTTACTGCAAGAAAGCAATTCTTTCTTTATTGCACGTCTTCTCCTTAGAAAACTGAAATATCGACAAAAATTATTACATCTCTTCTGACTCTTCTTTCCAGGCGTATGGGTCTTCAACCCATGTTCTCGTGAAGTTTATTTAGGTAATTAACATCATCTTTTGTAAATTCTTCATACCTGAAGAACGTACCCGATCCTGACCGAGCCAGCCCCCTCCTCCTCTCCCGAGCCATTACAGAGCGCCCTGTCCCGCTCCCCAGATTCCCCCCTCCGCTGCAAGAGACGCGGGAACCGGAGTGTCGGGTAGAGAGTTTTCAGGTTATATGGCAAGAATCTATCTGAAATGGGATAAAGCTTTTTAGCAGCAGGTAGAAGGCCAAAAAATGCTGTTGTGGATGCAAGCGTTGGGGCTGTTCCCCCTCACACACCTTGCTCACAATCCTCCAGGGCAGCAGGCGCAGAAATTAGGTTTCCTTGCACATACCTTCATCGTGTCTGGCTGTGTAGAACAGAAGTAAATTAGCAACAAACAAGTTAGGAACTACAAAGAGTCTTTCAGTAGCTATTTTACTCTTGTACTACAATCTACACAGTACTCATTTCTCTTTCAGAAGCTACAGAAACTACCAAAGACGATACGTGCTGAGGTTTCACTGTGATTATTTATGACCTATTTTATGTACCTGATTACGCACCATTCACAGTAGCCAGACTGAAGTCAAGCCTCTTAGGCTGCGTGCTCATTCAGCAAAGAGGTATGGTCTCGGCTCTCGTCTCCGAGCTGCACACGGTGGTAGCTGGCTTCTGGAGTCGTATTTTGAGGTGTTGGTAGCACTGACAAGCCTCACCAGAGACCACCTGCACTGCATGAACCACAGCAGACAGTCCTCGACCAAGAGCTTAGAACATAAACGAAGAGAAATGACAAAAGAGCCCAGCTGTGACAGAGTCCCCACAAGATGCGCACTGGGTATTAAAAAGGTGTGTGTGTGGGGATTGTTAACAGGTATTGATGTAGTATTCACTCACTTCATGAAGTTTTAATATCAAGAACACCCCAAAAATCTATTTTTCCACATGAAAATACGTTTTTGTTCGGTGAAATTCGCGCACAGGCTAAACTAACACAACCCTAATCCTGCTTTCTCTTACAAAACCGTCAGACGAGGAGTCAGCGTGAGCAGCAAGGACAGCAGCCTGACACCGCCCACCCAAGGAGGAAAACGGCGTGGGGACGGCCACCGCCACGCGCGGGCGACACGGAGACCGAGCGCGGCCAAGAGGAGCGGGCGCTGCTCAGCATCCCGTTAGTGTCCCCTGCGTTACGGCACGAGGCGGTATTTCTGTCCCCGATGCTCCGATAGCGAGGTACCCAATCCGTTCGGTGCCTATCAGATGGCAGGGCTATCGGAGGAGGGGAAAAACCTTTATCTGCTTTGTGTAACGATGCTGGATAGAGCGTATCTGGAATTCAAGCGTTATGCTGGTAACTTTTGCTATTTTCCTTACTTCAGTGATGCACCGGGCCCTGTGTCGGCACCTCACGTGGATGGAACACGGAAGGAAGGCCGGGGGAGAAGGCAGCGGCTCAGCAGCTACGTGGGACGACGGCAGAGTGAGACATTTCACCAGGCTGAAAACAGCAAAGCCTGGGAAAGCAGCAGTCCTGGCAACAGCACTGCCTACAACCTCACTGCAACAGGGACAAGACTTGAGAGGGTTGGGGTTTTTAATTGTAAATACTTGAAATACTTCTGTCTGAGACAACATGATGCTGCATATTTCCATCCACACCTGTGATAATTACGCCTGACTTTGATATAGTAATTATTTTTTATGATGCTGCTAAAACATTACATTCTACCGTGCATATTTAAGCAAGAACATCTCCACTTTTCTTACGATTGACAAAAATGCGCTCTCCTAGGAAAAATAACCCTTTCTCTTTATACTGCTCTGGTTCAACCTAGTTCCAAACCAGTCCTACGAGTCCCTGTGCAGTAAGGAACAGAGGGAAGGATACAGCCCTTCGTTTCTGTTTTATTCCGAACTTCAGGACCACCTTGTTCTTGATGGTCATAATTTTTCACCTCAGCTACAGATTCGCGGATATTTAATATCTTCCTTTTTGTAGGTCATATTCTCATTACATTTAGGTACGTTCTCTAAAACTTAGTGAACGAGAGCTTATTACTGCACCGTTACGCAGATGTTTTGGGATCAGCGTTGCGTGACCCACGAGCAGGCTGGCAGAGAAGATTGGCAGTGTACTGGGAGAGGAAAATTCTGGCTACGTAGGACAGACCGCTCCTCTTCAACAGAGGCACAAGCTAGATGAACATCTCAAACAAACCCAAAGTATTTAATATGTACCAGAAACTCAGTTACATGGCAGTTTTTTCTTCTGTTTTACAAGTGTCGTCTCATTTTATGACTTCACAGAATTCAGAGAATGTAAAATTTCTATAGGAAAACATTATGAAAACAGTGTTAAAGACTACTAGAAAGAAAGATCAAGTCAAGAGAAAGCCCTGCTGCCAGCAGCGCGAGTGGAGAAGCGGAGAGAAGTCTCTGCTTGGAAGGGCTAGACACTGTTTGCTCCTCAACAGCAATGCTCTGGACTTGGCTCTAAGCGTTCAGATAGCAAGATAGCCATTAAAAAGGAAGCAGTCGGTGGAAACATACTAATTATGCCCTCCCTGTCCCCTCCCTTCAATTTAGTATCTTTCAAAGATGATAAAGTTTAGGACAGCAAGGACTTGTAAGGTCTAAACGTCCCTCATTTGGGCAAAGTTTGGGACAGCAGGCTTCTCTGAAGGAGGCACAAGGGCAGCAGGCAGAACTATTCAAATATGAAAAGAAACTAAAAGAAAAACTGATTTACTTCTCACTTTGATATTCTTACGGAGACACACAAATAGATCTCAGTTTTTATAGCCTTTAAGGGCAACACATCATGAAATTTAGTCTTTCAAACTGAATTTAAATGCATCCTTAAATTATAGAAAAAAGACTTCTGGTCCCATAAGATGGCTATCAAAAACAGAGGCACTAAATAATGTGGCTGTTATGAGTCTAGGCAATTTTATTTCCAATACAAAAAAAAAATCCTTCTTATGCAAAAACTTTGATTAATTATTTTGCATCAAGAAGAATGAATCTTTCTTTAATTGTAGCAAAAAAAATCATTATTGATTAAAATGTCATTTTAAGTAAGACATTATGGAACCAAAAGATGATTTCTGCTCTTTCCAAATTAAGCATACAAAACTAAAATTTAAACTGTAAGTAAAATGCCATATATTGCATTGGAATGAATTTCCAATAATAGTAACTACTTTATATTGGTACAAACAAACTTTGTCTTAATTAGATTGACCTTTAAAAAGCTTCTCAGGCATTTGAGAAATGTAAATACTTAAAGTATGATTCATTCACATTCCTGTTTGCTCAGACAACTCTGAAAGCTTCGAAATGCAGAGCTGGGGCCAATTCCACCCGTCCCACTGCTCTGCTGGGGTCAGTCCAGCCAGCCCTGGGATGAGTTTCAACCCTCCTGACTGCGCGGTGGCCTGGGGGCCACTTGGACATCCCGCACACATCGGCACGGCTGTGAAATACAGTAGCAGCTACAGTAAGTAGCGACCTGCGAGACGAGCAAATGGTTGATGGGGTTGAAGACGAAGTGGCACCGCTGTACCAGAAGAGGTATAGTTCACGTTTGTTTGCCACAGACCGTGAAATTAAGAAGAAATATTAAATTAAATAGAAATCTCAAGAAGACTGCTAGTGTTTAGCGTGAGCATACGGACTACGGCATGTCTCTTCCCATGCAGACAGTCCATATAGATTATTCCTCATAGTTTGTGTGTCTTGGCTTGTGAAACGTCCCATGTGGAAGACTCGCACGTCCACACAAGTAACTTGCAGATTCTGTCTCAGAGCAATTTTCTTTTATTGATGCTGAGCTTATCCTTGCTAGGAAGCGGAAGTGAATTTGATAGAAGGGAATTTATTTTGCTGGGTTATGATGCTGTTTTTCACAGCATGTGGACCTCACACATCAGAGGATAACAGAGCTCATGTTTCAATGCTCAGACTTGTCATCTCTCTCTCTCCACTTCTTCTTCCACATGACCACTGCACAGACCTTGCGACCAGCATAATAATAAATAATAGATTATCTTACTCAGCAAGTGACTGTACAGAAGGGCCATGGAATATGGAATAAAACCAAAAAGTATAGTAACAAAACCAGACTTTGCCCAAAATGGAGAACAACCACCGAGATGGATGTATATTTTACCAAGATCTAGGAAAACGAGAGTCAGATCCTTAAAAATATTACTTGTATACACAACCACACCATTATAAAACCAACACAATGCTGCCCAGGCTGCTTACTATGTGTAGCTATGCGCGACCTTCCCTTCACAAAGGTAATCCGCATCCTCGGATTCAGCCGTGCCTGCGGAGTGAGCATCCGTGCATCAGCCCTTACGGCTCGCTTTACCTACGGCCACGGAAAGCCTATTCCGCCTCATCACCGCGTGCGCTCCTGATTGTTCGTTTGAAACTGTCAATTTAAAACATTTCTCTTATGAACTTTAGCTCTAACTAGACTACAGAGACTGTGGGTGTTCCTGGCAATAAAGGAAGATTAAGGCTGGGAAGGACAAGCAAGTACCATAAAAATAACAGCGTATAATTGGGTAGCCTACCATAGCTGGTGAAGAGAAACGAGCAGGTCAAGCAATCGAGAACCAGGAGAAATGACCTTAAAAAGTTCTGTCTGGGGACAGACTGCCGATGGTCTCATCAGCATTCAGCTCCACCACCACAGTCTGGAGGAGGAAACGTAATGCAGAAAATGGAAAGGAGGGAGATGGAAGAGCAGTGGGGAGAAAAACATCTTTCTTAATTCAGCCAGGGAGGAGATGGAAACCAGCCGTCTGCAACCCTTTTTTTTTTTAAAATGAGTCCTCTGGTCTGTGAGCCACCCACTAATACATTTGCAGTATCACATATAATCTTTAAGAAGAGAGATTAGTGACTTACAAAGAAAACTGTTGGTAGAAAGGTGCTGTCGAATCTTTTACTGCATATTCCCAGTGTTTCATGCAAACTGAGAGTTGCTTTGGGTGGGATTTTCAACAATGCTCAGCAGATTGAGGTGCTCAGTGATTTTCAGCAAGAGCCAGACACCAATCTGCCCTTTATGGTTTTGAAAATCTTCTTTTACTTGTAAGCTTTTTAAGGCAGATTGTGGTTTCCTAGGTGTTTATATAGCTCCTTCGGCATTTGGGTGTTACAGCAACATAAAGTGATATTAAGAATTGGTTATTTTCTGTTGTCTAGGTTTTCCATCAGGTTTTTACAGCTTTTTATTGTGAAAAAAGATTTTTGGGGAAAAAGGACAATTTTGTAAATGCATACATATACACAATTTTCACATGTGTTTACAGGTTATCAGTGACAAACTGAAAACCTCCAGACTTTGAACGTCATGTTTTCTTCAAGATTTCCGTTTTTGCAACCATGATACTTTTGCCTGAGTATTTTCAATGAAAAAAGATCTTTCTAGGTTTTACTTCTAGGCTGTTCCAGCAGGAGAGACAATAACTTCTAGGTTCAATACAAGAAGAAAAGCCCACTCGGCCAACAGTCCTTGCACACGGGGAGGGCGGATGCTCGGCGTGCATGGACTACACAGGAGCAGCTTTTTGGCCACGAGCTCCAGCTCTCCTCAGAGCCTCTGAGGCAGGAGCATCCCAGTACAGGAGCCCAGGAAACGGTCTGAAAAAGCTTCCTACCAAAACTTCTGGGACAACTCAGCAAACTGAACACACATCTATGGGACACGGCCATAGGAAAGGGGGCACTTGTAGTGCGACCCTGGCCCTGTACGTCCACAGCAGCGTACGTTACCCAGCAGGGTCTCAGCTGTAATCACACCGCCTAAGGTAGCACCTGCCCAGCAGCCACAGACATTCCGTTTCTCATTTCCATCACTTTATTACAATGAGTTCATAATTAGACAATGATAATAATATGACTAATGATACAAGAGGAGAACTTCCTTATAACCTCGATCTCTTATTGTACAAGGGGTGAATAGCAATGGAATCACTGGGAGTGCTGCTTGCCTTCAAACCTGTTTAACTTTTTCGTGCTCTGGTATGAGTTTTGATTCAAACCTTCAGATAAGGAACGGTGCAGAGCCCCTGCACACACGTGGAGTTATTCATACATTAAGGTTTATTCCCCACACTGTTGCTTCAATGACAAAAAAAATAATTAATTTTCAGGAGGGATAAGAACTCTGTTAAGAAAATGCCATCCCCAGATGAAATAAATATGCGGAAAGCCAGAATCAAATATCCTCAACCAGGCAGGTTCCCTTCTACTCTGCTCAGGTGAAACACGAAGACAAGCTGTAGGAGGTAAACCCATATCTGCTTTGCCATATGTCACCCTATCATACTTATCCTCAGACCAGTTAGCTCTGTCAAATGTCATTAAAACTGACTATATTGAAAAATACCTTAAGATCACCACATCTGCAGTGCTTCTGACCATTTAGGTCTAATAAAAGATTTTCACCGATATGCTACAGAAGAGCAGGCACGCACTCCATTCGTAGATACGCAAGACACGGTCCTGCGAGGTGATGACAGCTCTCAGCTCTCATCAGCCTTAAAGTGATGAAGATACTCGGCGACTCACAAGATCTGCCCCGCACTAAATAAAGAGAGAGCTACACGGGCAGCTCCAGATGCAGCACAAGTCTCTCCCACACAACTTACCTAACTTCTCACTGCAGCTAGCAGAAGTGTAAGATTTATGTTACTACCACTGTACTCTTTTCATATTAATAAACAACAATTATGTGAAGCATTCACTCGCAGCACGCTATTATTGCATTTATTTTTCCATAAGGCTTTTAAACAAGTCTATGGGCTGAAACCTGTGCAAAACCTAAAAAAATACTGCTGGGGTATTTTTCCTACGGAAAGTTGCATGAAATCTATGCTGGACTCACTGTGTCCGCAGTCATCTGGAATCCACCTGTCCCTGCTCTACGGGACATACCTGCCACGGTGGGAACTTGAGCTCACAGCTCCCATGCTCCAGGACTTCCTTATGCCAGGAGCCCAGCATTTCTGCTGCAAGGTCACCAAATCTCATTATGACTTTTTTTCCCTGCCCCCCCCCCAGTTTTCTGGAAATTTGGCTGAGATTTAAGAGGTATGAGATCTCAGGGGCTTTAGAAAATAAGAGGAAATCCCTGTGATCATTCTTATATTGAATCATTGATTCTTTGGTGCCCATTTTCACGTAGGGATTATTTCAGAAAGGACTAACAATCACATTAACAGATTAGCTCTGGCACTTCTAAAATATGCACTAGCTCCTGGAGTTTTCAACAAGCCTTATTCTGCAAATGGGAACCAATAAATATCAAGACATGCTGGTTTTGGTGAAAGAATCACTATATATATTATACTTAATTCATTTTAGATACTATCAACTCCAATGAATATGCATGATGTTGAAGGAGAGGCCACCAACTTAGCTCCATTAGGCTGCTGCGAGTCACTCATCCTACAACTTCACGGTGCTCCAAGAGCAGAGTTCACAACTAAGACCTACACTGAGCTCAAGCAGCTGAGGAAAACACTAAACACTGGCACAAAACCCGTCGGCAACAGAGCAGCACAACGAAAAGCAGAGATGTTGGAATGCTTACAGTTCGTTTTAAGCATGCCACCCCCTGCTCCACATTACCAATGATGCCCCTTGTAGACGAAAAAAACATTCAGAGCGAGATGCAGATGTTATGTTTGTGGCAGCGCTTTGTCCTCAGGGTTTCCAGGGATAGCCATGGGCTCAGCCGGATGGCACAAGCTGGAGCCCATCTCCTTTGACTACTGCTCTGCCCCTCTGCAAAGCCATCCACACGCAGCGATAGCTGTCATCTCGGTGTTCTACCAACAGATTTCGGAAGTGAGTGGCTAACAAAACCAGCAACAAGACGGAGAGTCAAATTCCCAGGGGATTTGACCATCCACAGTGGAATTTAAGTGAAACGAATCAGTTCAAAATCCAGCACAACACTGAAAGTAGCTACAAGACCATCCAGGGATTGTTTCCTGTAAACTAAAAAAACATCACAGCGCAGGTGCAGAATTTGGGTCTAGTTCCCTAGTTTAAAGTGGCTATGGTTTCAGTTCACCTATTACCAAAATGAATTTAATACTTCTTTATAAAGTGTTTGGACCTGTCATCTCCAGCCGAGGACTGGCCTTTCATTATGTTATAGACTGCTGGATACGCTTGTACCAAATTATATGACACTTTACCGCTGCTTAGTAACGTGCAAGAGGCCCACTGCTGACAAAAATCTCCTTGGGCTAACATGGAATAAAAAAGATTGCTCCTATGTCCAAGTTCACACAGCCTAATTTAACCTGGGTCTAGGCATACTTCTGCAACAAGCAGAAGTTCATTAATCCTCAACTATTAGGGAAAAAAAAAAAAAAAGACAATCTTTGTGCAATTTGTTACACATTTCTCCTTAAATCCTCTTTAACAAAAAGAGATTAATTCTGTAATGTTAGATTTAAGACAACTGAATAAAATTACAAAGAAGGCATGCCACACAGATGTCCTCAGTTCCCCAGCAGGCTTGGTTCTCATCTGCCCCGCAGAAGTTTGGCTAGAGGAGTCGGGATTTTCATCTACTGGAAAACAGAGTTGCACTAGAAGTCTTTTTGCTTCTCTTGCAACTTATACAACCCGATGCTGTGTGTATCTGCTTTGCCCTACACATTAGAGATGTGTACATCTCAATTATTTGTTTGCTCAAGAGACTTTTCCAAACAGAGAGTAAAGGCTGGCTGAACATCACCTCTCTAAGGGCCAAGTAACTCCTTCAAATAACACACGTGGGCTTTGCAGCAGGAGATGAATCCTCAAGCCATCAGCTACGCAAGAAGCATGGAGCGATGTACTTCATTAACCACATATCCTGCTGCATTATTACTGCTCCAATAAATAGTAATTCCTGCACCTATTACTAAATTGAAAAATCCCAGATAGAGAGAGTTGTCCGAGGATAACAAAGAGTGCCCTTTGTTCTCCTCTGCGGTGTGGCACCTCGTTGGCCTTGAGGACAGTCCAGTGATCAGCTTCTCGGACTCCAGCTCTTTAACTCTCTGCTCTTCCACCCTCCTGTTGTCAGAAATAATTACTCTGCTGTTTTTCCTCAAACAGGCTCTCCCCAAGGTTTCTATCAGCACAAGCCCAGGGACCTGCTGCTGAACGGATCCAGCTGGATACAATCCAGGCACTTCATTCACATCCTTCTCCTGGCCCCTCCGTAGTCCCAGTCCAGCAGACACTTATGTATGAGATTTGCTTAAAGCATGTAGAGCACTGTTGAGTCACAGGGGACTACTCAGCTACTTACCTGCGTTTTATGGTAAGGTGTAGGAGGGCAACATTATTTTATGCTAAGGTATTTGCAACATGACAGTTGCTTTTGCTTAAGGAACTTGATTACAACACGAAGCAATTGGAGCCATTTCTTATTTTCTATGCCATACCCACTAGAACATTTTCACAAGCCGTGAATACAAGAAAAATACCTTGCTTTTAGTGTTCTGGGAAGTGTTGTCGTGTGTACAGGTGATGGGTTAAGTAGGTATTTCTAAGGCTTCTCCATTTGCTCCTGAAGACCTCAAAATGCCCCATCGCTTTTTAAAAGAGCCCTAAGCTTAAATGATTAGGGAAACAAAACACTCTTTAAATATAAAAAAACTATCAGGTTGCCAAGTACGAAAAAATCAGTTGCTGAAGTTCAAATACAAAAACATTACAGTCAGAAAGGATGTCTCTTATTATTAAGTTCTGCTTCAGTTGCACCAAAATATAAATTCAGGCTGGATTTTCAGACAGTGCAAACAAGTAGAGAAAAAACAAACAAACAAAGACACCACACCAATGAGGCCAGATTCGGTTCTTCGTTGCCATGAAGTCCATAGCTAAGATTCATACAAGCTAGTTGCATGACAAGATTATTCAAAACATTTCACATCTATGCAGTAGTTTTGGTCCATAAGTTTCCTAGAGAGCTTAACAAGCAATATATGAAATATAAAACCTGCATTAATTTTAACTTCAGACTAGGCTAATAAAAAGTCCATACTAAGTTAATTAGCACCCTCTTATCCCCACCAACAAGACATAGTAGACACTTGACTCCACAGTAGAAACAGTAAAACTACCACCAGTGACCTTCCTAAATTTATAGAGAAGGGACTAGATTTCATTAGTATTGCTATTAAGACAACAGAGCCTCACTGTAAATTACTGGTTATTACCAAATCAAATGGTACAGAACAGAGTGCTTCTGTGTGCAGCATCAGACTCCACTCTGCTGCTCAACCTCACCCTCCACTTGTCAGGACAGGCTGCGATAGCTTAATCACGCAATGCTGGAAATAATTAATGTGTTGTGGTGTTACTGAGGTTGAAATCTCAAACGCAGAAGTAAGAGTAAGCACAAGTACATTTGCTGCCTCCAGAAGATGAGGACCATCATGATCTTCTCATCAGCTGTGTTACCTCACCCTGGCATGTTGAGCAAGCCGCACATGGCTGCTGTCATTTATCGTCGCTAATTGTTTGTTCTGGTCATCTTCCTATCAGAGGAGCTTGAACAGCTCTGGATGAGCAAAGCTAAGAGGTCAGGGGCATTGCTGTTCACTGCTCAGGATGCTGAAACTCATCTAGGACATGCGAAGTTACCAACCAGAAAGGACCAGCAGGCCACAAGCCATAATGAGCCCTAATCACAAAGCCAGAAAAATTAGAAACAAGCTGGTATTTTTGGACCTAGAAAGGAAGAAAAAAACCCAACCCACCACAGAATGCAAAAGCAACTTGCAAACTGCCAAAGTGGTTTGGTGAAAGTTGAAAGCTGCGAGAGAGCACCACGCCAGGCCAACACCATTCTCAGGCTCCTTATCTTAGTCAATACTTTATTTGTGCTTTGAACCTTTCAGTTTCACTTAAGGAAACCACCCCAGAATACAATCATAGAATCATTAATGTTGGAAGAGACCTTTAAGAT